>CM035407.1:165087330-165089830 GCA_020310875.1 Ceratopteris richardii
CATCATGTTGATATGCGTTATATAATTGAAAATTAAAACGATTACATGCCTCATGAATCATTAGATCTTGTAGGATGTGTAATGCTATAGAAGTCCTTGTTATTGCTCATATGTGAAAGTATAGATGATGAGTGCGAACTACTTGTAGCAAGAATGTATATCACCATGAGTGTATCACATATGCATAGGCCATTGCGCCATAATATCCAATAACATTTTCTTTATGCCTATTCTATTTCATGAATAGGGTAATGACATAAAAGATTATACACACGAAGAAAAAAATCTTCCTATCTTGCACAATATGAGGGAAATAGTTCTACGTTTTGAAACTTTGAATAACTTTGCTTTTGCCATAAGGTGACTATTACTCTTCAACAAGGTGGTAAATTTTGTAAGGTTCGTCCATTACATACACACACACACACACACATATATATATATATATATATATATATATATATATATATATATATATATATATATATATATATATATATATATGTGTGTGTGTGTGTGTGTGTGTGTGTGTGTGTGTCCTATCCTAATGTGTAATTATTAATAACTCTAAGATAAGTAAATATCCACATCAAACTTCAAGATCCTCATGAATTACAACTATCACAAATTAAAGTTTTAGCTACGTTTGAAAATTGAAATTCCACCAAACATTAAATAATGAATAATATAAAAAATAAGAAGTTTAATACACATCTACAATCACATAAATATATCTCATGATCCATCAAATTATCTAAAAGCATACTTCTATCATCAATACATCAGAAATCTACCATCAACTTGAAACTTATAACAAAATATCGATCAAAATATCTAAAATAGCCAGAACTCTGAATAATCACAATGGACATGTCACATATGATGATAAATAAATAGTAAAGACTAATAATCAAAATCCATCCCCTTTGATGAAGAAGATGATGGAATATATCCCCTAGCAATGACATTTTCATCATCATCATATTTTGGCTCTAGGATAGAATCGAGACGTTGGTAATGTGGTCACATCATCATCCACCAAAAGATCTCGTCGACATCAGGGGCATAGTTTATGCCTTCTAGTATTTATTAGTGCTTCACTCATGGATGGAACATCAACCTGTAGTTGAGGTTGAAGCCCCAGTCGATGTGCATGAGCACGTGTCAATCTGCGTTCAATGCTCTCTAGCTCAATATAAAACATACAATATATATCTTCTTGCTCATCTCTAATTGTCATATCTCTTCCTCTTTCTCCATGGCACTCTCGAATATAGTAGGTGATATTTGTATGACATGTTCACAAAACAACGTTATGGTATATATTGTACAATGTATGAAAATGATAGATACATTGAAATTTTAAAGTTTTTATACCTGTTTTGGACATTTTGTTTTACTTTTCAAGTCATAAGAAAGATTCAATTTGGCCAATCTCTCTAAGTACTATAAACTCAACCTATTCCTTAGTTTCGTGTGAATAAGGGAATAGGCACTCCAATTGCATTCATAGGAACTAGAAGATGCATCCTATATATTATAGAAAGAATTTAAGAAATAATCAATCAATTAATATTCATGGATAATGGCACAATGTTTGAAACTTTGATGTCAATGCCAAATAGATAGTGGACATGGGATCTATCATCTCAATGAAAAAACAAAAAACATGCTTGAGATAAAAATCGGAATGCAAAAGCAACCATGCATAGATGGCCAAAACCATAGTGTTTCCACCACTCCAATGGCTGGAATGTCATTTCTTTGCGCATGGATGTGCTCTACACATATGTAATGCCAATGTTTCCAATGTAGCCTATAAAATCTCAACCGAAATGTAAATGCTCTTTTGGAGGCATAACACATATACTCATCCTTCATCTATCAAAGTGAAACTTCTGTCCATTAAGATGTAATCTTGAAATATGGATACAAGAGTGCCACAGACCCATGTATGGGTGTAGACAAATAGGTCTATCTATAATCCACTAGCTACAATATATCGTCCTTCCTGTAAATGCAATGGAAGGAAATCAGTGGAGACTTTCAAGTGCTTATTGCATAGTGCATGAAAGATGTTTAAAAGAAAAATACAAAACCATAGATATAAATATAAACATAGTTATTAGCACGAGACATTGATACACATACCTCTCTCGACACAATGTTGTAGATCGTGCAATGACTTGTTCCATTTGCATGTAGAAGTGATAAGCAAGCCTGAGTGTGGAACCCTCCTTGTCCACTATCTACAAAATTATATGGATGCTCCTCAGTGTTGCTAGAATGCATCCAATCTCTGTCCAAAAATCCTCATCGAGCACTTTCGTTTGCACATAGCATGCAATCTTTGTTTGGACCTGTGGTAATGTTGTCCATCTCCTATCTATAATAGTCATGTGCAAAGCATCCACAACTTGTTGTAATCTACAAAACACTAGATATATATAGCCAAAGTGTGTCTCTGCAGGATGGATCATCTCTATGGTGTTGTTTGCTT
>CM035407.1:165094830-165187330 GCA_020310875.1 Ceratopteris richardii
ACATAGACACACACACATACACACATAGACACACACACACATACACATACACACAAATATACACACACACATAGACACATGCACTTACACACACATACACACACATTTACACATACATACACATGCATACAGACACATATATATAGATACACATGTAGATGCACATACACACATACATGCATATGCATACATACATGCTTACATGCATACACACACATACATACACATACACACATACACACATACACATACATATGCATACATACATACTTACATGCATACTCACACACCTATGCATACATAATGCACATGCATATGCATAGATACATGCATACACATACACACACATAGACACATACACACACATACACACATATGCATACATATGCATACATATACATATGCATACATATACATATGCATACATATACATATGCATACATATACATATGCATACATATACATATGCATACATATACATACATGTTTACATGCATACACACACTCACATATACACCATACACATATACACACATACATATGTACACATATATATATTGATTTCTAACCCATTTTGTTTTATATGTTAGGTATTATGGATCCTAGTAGAGAGAGAAAGGCGAAACTCACTCTCATAAAAATTCTTAGGAGAGCAAGAGTTTTGTCTGATACTCTAGGGGTCATCATGCATGAGTACTCAGAGATGCTTGATGATGAGCTGGATTATACGATCCAGATGCTTACCTAGCGATCAGAGGAAAATGTGCCATAACAAGAGTTACACCATAACATATAATATGCTCTTGATAGTAAAATTAATCATAATTCCTATCGGAGGACACATGTGAAGTCGTTGCATGGGTAGGAGGTGGTGGAGTACCCTCTGATTGATCAGAATCTGATTATAATAAAAAACAAAAAAATATATAAGTTATGTATCCATCAAATATATTTAAAAATAAATGTTTGATATACTTACAGTACATAGTCATTGCACGATGAGGAGATGGTGGTGGAGTTCCATTTGATTGATCAGAATCTACAAAAAATGGTATTTCATATTAATAATCTGATTATTTACATACACAAAAAATTCACATATACATATTTACACATACACACATATTCACATATACACATTTACACATACACATATTCACATATACACAAATACACATTATTGTGGGATAAATGCCTGTATTCTGTATGAATAAGTGTATATGCATGCATGTGTGTGTACGTATATATGTGGA
Source organism: Ceratopteris richardii (assembly GCA_020310875.1). Taxonomy (NCBI): domain Eukaryota; kingdom Viridiplantae; phylum Streptophyta; class Polypodiopsida; order Polypodiales; family Pteridaceae; genus Ceratopteris; species Ceratopteris richardii. The sequence goes on from CM035407.1 coordinate 165,096,084, forward strand.
TATGTATATGTGTGTTTATGTTATATGTATGTATATGTGTATATGTATGCATATATGTATGCATATATGTTTGCATGTATATGTGTATCTGGGTATGTGTATGTGTATGTGTGTGTATATATGTGTATGTATTTTGATGTTTTTTTCTATTTGAGATTAAATTAACAGGAGATATTGTATGGTGAAAAAAAATAAGAGGTGACCTTACATACCACCTGAGACATGGCAGTTTTTTCGTAGACAGCTACATCTTCAGGAGCCATTTCCTCAGCAGAAGGTATACAAATTAATAGTTTATATTTATAATTTTCATATATTTTAGTAATTTTTTACATTTAATTTATGTATTTCTTTTTTCTTAAATAAACAGGCTGCTGCAAAGAAGAGAGTGGAGTCGGGCCACACATCGCACCTAAGCCAAATGGGCCATCATGGATCTGTAGCTACATTTGTAAGTATATGTGTTATTGTGAGTATATTTTTTATTTTAGTTAAAATGCAAGCAACTAATCTTTTTTATTTGTTTCAATGCAACGAAAGGATTATGGCCGATATCCTACGAAACATGAGATTGAGTATGCTACACATTTTGGATATCGGCGTTTGAGCGAGTATATGCGAGATCATCCGGATGCCTTTGTGACTATTATTAAATTTTATATAATTATTTTATTTTTATAAATTGTTTAATTGTTTTACTTATTTATGTTTGTTATATGTAATACAGGAGTATTATGGAGAGGAAGATATGGATGAGGTGGAGAGACAGACACAGGAGGGACGATCTCGATCGTCACAGGGTGATCATGATGATGAGGATGAGGATGATCAGGATGATCATGATGATGCTGCTGATGATGATGATTAGGATTCTAGTTGATTATGACATTGGATTATATGTATTTACATTGATATATATATATATATATATATATATATATATATATATATATATATATATATACATATATACACACACACACACACACACACACACACACACACACATATATATATATATATATATATATATATATATATATATATATATATATATATATATATATATATATATATATATATATATATATATTATCTATATATTTTTCATTTCAGTTATGTTTTGAATTGTGTGTATGGTATTAAGTAATGAAGAGTTTTGTTCTATTGATTGTTATTGTTGTTTATATTAAGCATGTGTTTTAATACTTTAACTATATAAGTCATTCATATGTGTGTACGTAAGTGTATATGTATGTGTGTATATATGTATGTATGTGCATGTGTATGTGTGTGTATATGTATGTATGTGCATGTGTAAGTGTATATGTGTGTATATGAGTATGTGCATGTGCATGTGTATGTGTGTATATGTATGTGCATGTATATGTGTAACTCTATGTGTATATGTGTGAATGTGCATGCATATGTGTATATGTATGTATGTGCATGTGTGTGCATGTGTATATGTGTGTGTACGTATGTGCATATATATGTGTATATATGTGTATAATGTATGTATATGCATGTTAATGTGTGTATGTGTATATATGTTAATGTGTGTATATGTTAATGTGTGTATGTGTATATATATATGCAATAATGCATGCATGTAAGTCTTTTTATGTGGTTGTAGAAATGTTTGTGCATATGCATGTGTATGTGTGTGTATGTCTAAGTGTATGTGCACATGTATCTGTGTGTATATATGTGTGTGTATGTGCATGTGTATATGTGTGAACATGCATCTTCATCATGTATAAGTGTATATGTGCATATCAATAAGTGTGAGTATGCTATCTAATGAAAATAACACAATTCAAATGATATACAAAGAATATAAATTGTACTTACAAATATAGTTAGCCATACTTTTTGCTTGGTTAGCTTCTTGAATAACCTGCAATAAAGAGAGAAAGGAGAGAGAGAGAGAGAGAGAGAGAGAGAGAGAGAGAGAGAGAGAGAATTCAAAGAGAGAAGGACGTAGAAAGAGAGAAACAGAGACAGAGAGAGACAATAAGATAGAGCTCAGGCAAAACAGCAATTCTGCATATACTTGTTTCAGCTCATAAGCGCAGCGCAATTGTGAACGTTGGAGAGCTCTTCGATCAGATTCGTGAAAATGCTGATCGAAGAACCTCCAACGTTTTAATTTTTTTTCATCAACAGACCGTCGTGTAAGCAATGAAATGGCATCGTAAAAACCACTGGATTGGCGTCGCATAAGCGACATATTTTTGCGTCGCCACAAGTGTCGCTTATGCGATGCCTTTTAAAACCGTCACGTTAGCGACGCTCTATGCGAGCGTCGCACACCCTGTCGCGCCATACGTCAAAAAAAACATCATTTTTTTTGTCGTTTGATCGACGGTTCGCGTGTGACGCTCATTGCGACGCCTTTTGCAATTTTATAGCGACGAAATTGTGTCGCCTTAACCGCCGCTATGCGCCCGTATTCCTTGTAGTGTCCGAAGGCATTAATTTCAATGGCTGAAAGCCATTACAAGGGAAGAGTGACCACACTTGCTTAGGCATATCCAACAGCCCACAAAAATTGAGCACACAACCTCCTCCTCAAGACATAAGTGCTCAAAGAACTTGCCTATGGTGCATGGATAATATTTCAATTTTTATTAACATGTTGGACTCTCCATTAGTAGAAAAGGAGGTCGAACTTCCCAAAAAAAAGGAATCAATTTTTGGGCCAGCAATGTTGGTTGCTATCACAAATTTATGGTAAACAAGGAAGGGATAGCGTGTTAGGATGCTTGGTTGGGCTTTTCGTCTCTTGAGACGGGAGTGACGGTTCAATCCCTCCCTAACAACAAGACAATTATTGCCTCCGAATAGATGTAAACCAAATACCTTCAGGCACTCCTTTTTATGTGTCCCTTTAGGGCAGTCTAATCCTTGCTTTGTGGGATATGAAGATTCCATGAATAGTATGGTAATTCACATGTACCCTTATTCTTTCAATTAATTGAAGCAAAGGGAGATTAGGCTTAGGCCGAAGCTCTCTTTAGAAAGGATAGGAAGTATAGCCAGAATTGTTGAGATTCAAGGCCAATGGTGAAGCTGTGTAGATGGCTTCACCATTGGTAAAAAAAAAACAATTATAAGGATAGGAAGTATAGCCAGAATTGTTGAGATTCAAGGCCAATGGTGAAGCTGTGTAGATGGCTTCCTGTTGCGCTCGGTTGCCACTGTCATCCTCCTTCATGTCAAAACTCTTTCCCTCGTCACGATTTCACTCGTCTGCGTTGCTGAGACTGCCTGTTATATGCCCTTTACCTTTTGTTGCACAGGTTGTCAGGAAGGCTAAAAACCCTGTAGCGTCACTGTCTTCATCGCCATTGACAACGCCCGTCAAACCTGTGTCTCCTACGGCATCGAATTCCCCTACCATATCCCGTAACGTAATTGAAGTTCTTGAAGAAAGAGGGCTTATTGAGTCTCTTACTCACGAGGATATAAGGTCTGCGTGTGGGAATCCTTCTTCAGCTCCTGTTAAGGTCTATTGTGGTTTCGACCCTACAGCAGAAAGCCTGCATCTTGGAAACTTGCTCGGGCTGATCGTTCTTTCTTGGTTCCAAAAATGTGGTCATGTTCCTGTTCCTCTCCTGGGGGGTGCCACTGCACGCGTGGGAGACCCATCTGGCAAGAGTGTGGAACGACCAACACTCGACGAGGAAACCATCGAAAGGAATCTGAGTGGTGTAAAATCAAATATAGAACAAGTTCTCAGGGTCGGGGGAAATGAAGCATCGGAGGATATCTGGCAGATTGATGAAGGTAAGTATATGCATCCGGCTCGCATACTGAACAATTATGACTGGTGGAGTGATTTCAGCCTTCTGCAGTTCCTAAGAGATGTTGGAAAGCATGCCAGAGTTGGCACCATGATTTCCAAAGAGAGCGTCAAGACGAGGCTCAATTCAGAAGAAGGCATGAGTTTCACGGAGTTCACCTATCAGCTGTTGCAAGGTTATGACTTTGTGCATTTATACAAGAATGAAGGGGTCTCCATTCAGATTGGAGGCAGTGACCAGTGGGGGAATATCATTGCAGGGACTGACCTCATCAAGAAAGTCCTGCGGCAAGAGGGTGCATATGGGTTAACATTCCCACTTCTTCTCAAGAGTGATGGGACCAAGTTTGGAAAGTCAGAGGGGGGTGCCATATGGCTTTCCCCAGTAATGCTTTCACCTTACAAATTTTATCAGCATTTATTTGCGACACCTGATGCTGACGTGATTTTATTCTTGAAAAGACTCACATTTTTGTGCCTGGAGGAGATTGGTGAACTTGAAAAGGCAATGGCTACAGCAGAATACGCTCCAAATACAGCCCAGAGGAAGCTAGCAGAAGAAGTTACCAAATTTGTACATGGACAAGAAGGCTTAGAAGAGGCTTTGAGAGCTACTGAAGCTTTGGCACCAGGTGGAACAACAAAACTTGACTGGAGATCCATGGAGGCTATTGCTGCTGATTTGCCATCGTTCACCACTTCCCTTTCTAGCGTACAGGGTGCTTCACTTCTAGATATCTGTGTCAACTCTGGGCTGTTAGGCAGTAAAGGAGCTGCTCGGCGACTTATCAAACAGGGAGGCCTATATCTTAACAATGAAAAAGTAGAAGATGAGGGGAAGGTAGTTGAGCAAGAGGATATTGTGGATAATAGAATGCTCCTTCTGTCTGCTGGAAAGAAGAATAAGCTTGTAATAAGGCTTCAATGAGTGGGGTTCATTTGTTCACATGGTTCCTTTCTCTCATCTTGCAGATGATGATTCCATTCACCTGGAAAATCTTCATTCAGAGTTGATAAATTGCAGGTTTGCACGATCATTCTGATTCATTCACAGCGGTATCATAGAATATTTGCAGTTTTGTATGTTCATCCTGAACTTCCTTACATGATAACTTGATAGTAGAATACAGGCTGAAATTGTCAGGATTTACATGATCATCTGCGGTTGTTTTTGTACTCTGGCTTTCAATTTTCATCTTACAGTCCTGATATCAGGATGATTCGTAAACTTTCAGCTTATCTCAATAAATATTGAGATTTCTTGAAAGCATTGAGTGCTTATGCTGGCATTCACATATTTTGTAGCATTTTATTCAGAAAATAATTAAGACGCTTTTTGGGCTCAGTCAATGTTTGAGTACCTTATTGTATGGTTCATTTCCAAACTTAATCTTGGCTCATTCATATAAGAGTCAATGTTAAGGGAATGTGAGTGACTATCAAAAGTCTCAATGACCTATGGTATGCTTTCTCTGTATGTTATTCAAAAGTTGTACGACTACTGTCAAATGTGTCAATGGCTTATGGCATGTTTTCTTTGTATGGACTTAAGTTGTACTTTCTTAGTTGGCTTCCAGTTTATTTTTTTGAGCTGTACTTCAAGTGCCGCTATCAATTCTTGAAGTTCATCCAGTGTAATTAGTTTCTATAAATCTTCCACACTTTGAGCACCTATTTCTTGAAGTTTATTCAGTGCAGACAGGCTGATATGGTTTGCATGAGAAAGGATCTGCTTTGATTGAATGAGCTTTGGATTATACATTATCATGAGCTGTTCTACACTGATAAATGTGACATTTAAGGCTAGATAAGATGTTGTTGGTTACTGCTGCAGTTGCCGTCATAATTACCGGTTGTCCATGTGATTCTGTGTTCTGCAATCTTCATGTTTATGCTAATTGTTGAGTTCTTATTTGGCTTTGATAAGGGTCGTGTTGGGTTAAGCTTGGCAGGCATTTTACAGCTTTTCATTTGCTGTAATCTGTGATGTAAGGGAGAACTTAAAATATAAAGTCAAACTCATTGGCTTCTAATGCGGTGTCAATCTGGTGGTGTTAATCATTTTAATGAATTACAAACAGAAAAAAATCTCACAATTCTTGATGTGTTGCCTCAGCTTATGTCTAGGGGTGGCTACAATTGAGTAATGGGGTTCTCCTTGGAGTAGGGAACTCCTTAACACATTCTACAGAGGCTTCACTACACATGATCACTTTTCTCAATGTATTGAGAACAAAACTTCTTTATTACTTTGATCCGACTACAAGGGCGTATCTGATATCATATGGCTCTGATGAGCAAGAATACTTCTACCAAGACCAGAGAGTGAGAACAATGGTATAATGACCACAGAGCAAATAATGATATAATGATACATTGACTAGAGGGTAATTACATCAAGTGGCTCACTCAGTACAAGGTATATCCTGCAAAAGATGTTCCAAACAGTATGAGCTTAGAACAGTTAAAATCAATGGAAATAACTTACCATCAAGGGTTGGTATCATCAAATAGACTCAGATGCCCCAATTCTGCGTCTGAGTCTCACTCCTTGACTCTTCCACTTGCTGGACAAGACCCTTTACTTCAAGCACTTTTGTTGTTGACCTCCTCCACGAGTCTATCTATCCTTTTTCACTCGTCTATCTTGTTCTACATACATGTGTCTCTTAAGTGCATCATGTGCATCCTTCCCTTTATATAAAGTTTGGAGCTCTAGATATTCTCCTAGACTTGCACATCTGCACATAAGGGGCATGCTTGGTGGATGCAAGAGCTTGCCCAAAATCCTCTGACCTTGGCAGGTCCATGGAGCTTAGGTCACAACGGGAATGGCAAGAAGCCCTCCCCCCTCCCATGAGGCAACTCGCCAAGATGGCCTAATGCTCTACCATACGTATAGTCATAGTTGGTACAGGATTTGTTAGAAATAAGGGTATCAGAGTTGAGAACGAGATGCGTTAGTAATACCTAGTTTTTTTTTTTTTTTTTTTTTTTTTTTTTTTTTTCTTTTGGGTTGCCAAGGAATGGTTATCTGGACGTTTGAATCTATTCTATTCGTAAACAAAAAAAAATTTATGGGACACTTGGAATGTGCGTAGAGAAAAAAATATGGGACACTTTGGATGTGCATAGACTGTTGACGCCTCAACAATATAAAGGTGGAGAATAAATATACCTTGCCACTGATATTGGAGCAACTTGGTAAGGCAAATTTTTTCACAAAGATTGACCTTCACATGGCCTATGACCTTGTCAAGATCAAAGAAAGAGATTAATGGACGAAAATTTTTTGCACAAGGTATGGGTGTTTTCAATATATTCTTATAGCGTTTGGTCTCATAAATGCTCCAATAGTTTTTTTGCATAAAATAAATAATATATTTCAAGAATATTAGATTACTTTTGTTGATATATATTGGTCGTGATTGTAATAAATAATAGCACAACGGAATAGACTAGTAGAGAGAGTTGATAAAATAATGTAGATAAAGAGAGACGTAGACTGAGAGATAGAGAACTAAAATTCTCAAATTGGCAAGAGTAATGAAACTAAAATTCTCCCTCTTAGTGTAGACTATTTTGGCATGGTAGTTTGTCACAGGAATGGGTTCTTTTCCTTGTAAATCTCTTTCGTCCCATTGTCATGTCCATTCCTTTTGTTTTCTTATTCATTCTAGAGCTTCCTCGAGCTTCTTGTCATATTCTTTCGTCTTCTTTCTTCCTATTCTGTGCTCCTAAGAGTCTTGCTAACATACCTTTAGTTAGTGGTTCCATATATCATTTGACCCTATAGCCACTTATGTAATTGGTCAAAATGTCTCCATCAAGTGTAGCAAGATTGATAGCTCCTCGTTGTTGCAATTTCTTTGCATGTTGCTTAAGTGTGTATACCAATACTAAGTCTCCTTCTCTAAGTCCTTTATCCTTGATATGCGCATCATAATAAGATTTTTGTCTTCTTTTTGTAGCATAGGTGTAGCTACTGCTTGTTATCTAGTCTCATGCAATTTTTCTATTTGATCCAATTTTCTCGATAATTCATGTCCAATCCACTCATATTTATCATCAATTCTTAAAGTACGAATTAAGAATTCAATAGGCAGTATCACGTTCTGCTCATAGACTAGATTAAAGGGAGTCGTTCCAATAGCCATTTTATATGCTACGCGGAAGGCCCATATTGCATGATGCAATTGTTTGTCTTAATCTAAACTTTTTTTGTATACTATCTTAGTTAACACCATGCATAACACTTTATTGGAACTCTCAGCTTGTCCATTTGCTTGTCGATGATAGGGTGCTGAATTTTTATGAATCACTAGAAATTCATTCATTAGTGACTCAATGAACTTATTAATGAAGTGTGCTCCCCTATCACTATTCAATAGGTAGTCCAAAATGAGTGCATATATTTTCAAACAAGAATTTTGATGTCATTTGAGCATCATTTCGCCTAGTGGCTTTTGCTTCCACCCATTTCGTCAAGTAATCTGTGGCAAAAATGATATATTTAAAAAGTGACCCTTTTGCTGGGGAGGGGGGGGGGGTATTGGTCCAATAAAATCAATGCCCCATCTTGAAAATGCTTTAGCACTAATGATCAATTTCAGAGGCATATCATCATGTCGTATAGGGTACTTAGTTTGTTGGCATATGTTGCAACTCCGAACAAAAGTTTTTGCGTCCATTTTTAAGGTTGACCACCATAAGCTAGCAAAGAGAATAGTTTTGGCTGTCTTGTCAAGTGAAAAATGACCTCTAACTGCTCTTGCATGAGTCATTTCTAGAATAGGGTATTCTTCTTCATGCATGCAAAATCATCATTGATTATCCTTTCCTCTTTGAATAGTTGCTTTCCCATTGTAGCGTAGTCCTTTCTTTGTTCTTCCAAATCTTTTCCTAGCTAGGCTTGCTCCTTTAGGGTAAGTTCGTGATTTCAAAAAAGTAACGAACACTTTACTCCATTTCGGGGTAATGGTGGAAGAACATACTGAGGAATGTTCCTCAGGTGGAGTTTCTTGACATACCTAGCAGTCAATGATGTGCTCATGCACGTCCTTTTGCATATCAGGCCAATACACACCTAATCGTTTCAATTACTATGTTGTTCCACTAATGCCTTTGTGTGTTCTCCATGTATTTACATGACCTTGTTCAAGTAAACTCTTATGTTCCTCATCTTCCACACATCTTAACAGTACTCCATTTGTATCTTTGAAGTATAATTTTCCTACCAAAATGTGGAGATTTCTTGCCTGCCATAACACTCTATCATTGTTTCTGTTGATCCTATGTTGTGGCCCATGAGTGAGTATATGAATCAATTTCTCTGTCCATTTTGGACATACTTCTAAGTTGAACAAATAGGTATCAGGAAACTCATCAACTACTCCTATGGGTGGTTCTCCATGAGTCATTCTCAACAGGTGGTCAGCTCTTACGTGAGTGTTGCCCTTCTTTACTACTACTTTGAAGTCAAACTCCATCAGTAGTAGGAACCATCTTGCTAGCCTTCCTGTCTTGCAGGGTTTGTTGAACAAGTACAATAGTGGTTGATCAATAAATTCAACTTTTTGGCTAGGAGGTAATGCCTGAACTTTTTTACTGCATAAACCATCCCTAAACCTTCTCGTTTGGTAGTGGTATAGTTGTGTTCAACGTGGTTCAGTAATCTACTTGCATAGGCTATAAGGTGTTCGAGTTTTCCTTCATTAGCTGGTTGTGCTAAGATGCATCTAGTTGCAAAGTTGGATGCATCCACATGAATATGAAATGATTTATTCTAATTAGGTACTTTCAAAACTGGTGTTGAACTCACTCTGATTTTTAATTAGTTAAAAGCCTTTTCACATTCTTCCATCCAAATGAATTGAGTTAGCAATCCATACAGAGGTTTAGCAATTATGGCATACATGTGGATGAAGCATATGTAGTATCCATAGTGTCCCCTAAAGGCTTGCACTTCCTTTGCATTCTTAGGTTTTGGTAGTTCCAAGATTACTTTGATTTTATCTTCGTCGGTTGAGATGCCATTCTTGGACACTATATGTCCCAAAATTTTGCCTTTTCTGACCATGCAAAAACATTTTTTTGGATTTAGACAGACTCTATATTGTCTACATTTATCAAAGATTTTCCTTAATTTCGGTATGTGATCTATGCATTGAGAAGAGTAGGTACATAGGTTGTCCACGTAGACCTCCATGCTTTTCCTCAAAATCTCCTTTAACACATGGTAGATCAATCTCTGGAAGGTTGTTGGGGCTTTCGTCAACCCATGTGGCAGAACCCTGAAAGCATGCACTCCCTACTCAGTAGCAAAATCAGTTTTATGCTCATCCTCGGTAGCAAACGCTACCTGGTTATAACCCGAGAATCCATCCAAAAAGCTATAGACTTCCTTGCCTGCTACTCTTTCCAAGAGATGTTCTGTTATGGGTAGTGGGTAGCTATCACGAATTGTGGCTACATTAACCTTTTTTAAGTTAATACAAACCCTAAGTTTCTCGTTTTTCTTGGGCACGACTACTAAAGGTGGTACATATTATATGTGTTCAATCTCATATATAAACCTTGCTGCCAATAAGTTATCAATCTCTTCCTTAATCTTGGTGGAATAAACATCATTTTAGGTGTATGAGCTTTGTTTCGAGGGTTTCACATCTAGAGTGATTGGAATTCTATGGGACAAATAAAGGGATCTACTCCTTTGAGGTCTTTGTATGTCCAAGCGAATACATCTTTGTATTCTCGAATTAGCTCTATCAGTTCCTATTCTTCTTCCATTCATACAGCCTCACCTATGTAAGTACATTATTATTATCATATGATTATTATCATATGATAATAATCATATGATATTAATCATATGATAATAATAATGTACTTACATATGTAAGGCTGTATGAATGGAAGAAGAACAGGGACAGGTTTATCTGTTCTTTATTATCATATGATCCTCCTTCTCGAACTTCCCTTTTTGGCATTTGAATGGCTATTTTTTTTCTTCAATCTCATATCACTTGCAATGTTCAGATACTTCAAATGATTCCTGGTGTTGTTCATGCTTTCATTCGTTTCTCTCGTCCTGTGAGCTCCTTTAATATTTTTCTATGACTAGTATTTTGGTATTTCCATGGTTATCTTCCTTTTCAGTTTCCTTTAATTATTGTTCTTCTGTATCAAATTCCGACTCCATTTCAATGCTTTCATAGTCTTCGCTCCACTCTTTTTCTACTATCTCTCCTACTTCTACTTCTTGGAGGAACACCATGTATAAATTTACGTTGTATCCTTCTTCATCGACACATTCATGCATTGTTAAAACCTCTTCATTCACACATATATCTAGTGTTGCTAATATTTCCATCCATCCATGTGGCTCAAAGGCTTCATCTAGAAATATCTACGGCATGTATGTTGGGTGAAAGAACTTGGAGAAGATTGTAGGAGGTAAAAAGGTGAGTTGAAAAACAACGAAGTTCAGTCCAGCAACTGGCACAAGACCAACCATTGAGATTATGGAGACTCAAATATACCTTATAAGCATGCGGTAAATGAAATAAACTGCACTATGTACTTTGGAGCATCAAAAAGAAAGAGTCGATACAAAACAGATAGGTTTCCACATTGACTAGCTCAAAAAACTTACTATCTTTGGATGAAATAATCAACTTCAAATGCTCATAGCAGCCAGCATGATTACGATTGGAAACAATCCTTTTGTAGGAATGAAACACATAGGTTCTAGTGTATAGAATGTACACGAGTACATGAAATAAGCAAAATATGCTTTTGGAATGAACCTGACACTCAACAGTGGTACCTCCTATTTTTCATGAATGCGTAGAGATAGACCCTGAGATAGAAAAACTCAGATTTCTCCCAATATACTAAACTCAATGCTTTGAAAATTTGTAGACATGAACTAGACACTAATATCTTTCCAATGAGTGCTAACTTGTCCAATTTGGAGCTCTATAGAGAGAGTATCAGCCTCTGCAAGCTTACTTTGTTGAAGAAGATGATGCAGAAAAATGAAGGAGCAAGAGAATGATGGTCACAAGTGTATTTATATTGCTTCCATGTAATGTACAAGTGGTTTGAGGTTTTTATATAGACTCTTTAAGTGCTCCACGACTTTGACAAGTGGATTTTGAATTCAAATGAAGGCGGGATTAGTTGTTGGAGGGAATCAATTCGTTTCCTATAATCTAGGAAAAGTGAACATCTAGTTTGATCTATTTTTAGGTGATTGATTGATTCATTGATTGCAAGTCGACCACCTCAAATTCGTGGAATTTCATCTCTCTTTTTCTCCTTTTACATGTGTAAGTCTCTATGCTTTTACAATGGTAAATGATCCATAAAAAATCTTTTTAAAAAATACAATAAATGAGCATAAGTAAAAGAATGCTTCAATGGATATTTTGGCATAATCCAAACCATACCTTTTTTGATGTAGATAAAATCGACCTCAAGCATAGTGTAAGCTTGATGTTCCAACAACTCCCCCTCAAGCTAAAGTATGCTTGAGTCTTCATTCTCTGATAGGTTGAATACCTGCCATTGATTTAAATATGCAAAGCTTTATTCCATCAAGTGCCATTGTCATCATATCTGCCTTGCTTTTCAGTTGGAACAAAAAAAATGTCAATCTATTTTGCCATGAGCTTCTCCCTAATGAAGTGTTAATGAACCTCTATGTGTTTGGTTCTTACATGGAAAATATGGTTTGTTGCTAGATGCATGTAACTTACATGATCTCCAAATATGTGAGGCTCAGAACTCACCTTAGAAATCACAAGTCCCAAATCTATATACAATGCTTTTAACCATGTTGCCTCTTGAGTTGCTATGGTCAAAACTTTGGACTCTGCTTCAGTTGAGGATAAAGCAACTGTTGGTTGCTTCTTGGAACTCCATGACACTAGCTTTGAACCTGCAAATGCTAAGTAACCAGAGGTACTTCTTCTATCATCCTTAGTTCCTACCCAATCTGTATTTGAATAGTTTTTGATATCCAAATTTGAAGACTAAGGATAGAATATACCTTCATTGATTGTACCTTTGAGATACTTAAGTACTCTCTTAGCTGCATCCATGTGTGGTCTTCTTGGAGAGTGCATGAATTGGCTTAGCACTCCTATGCTATATGAGATGTTTACCCTTGTATGAGCAGCATATATCAAGGTACATACTAAGCTTTGATATTCTTTAATGTCTTCAATTATGTCACCTTCATAAACACTAAGTTTTAGATTCATATCCAAAGGTGTACCTATAGGTTTAATGTTCTCCATTTTGAACTTAAGAAATAGATACTGAATGTATCCTCTCTGAGTCAAATACATTCTTTCGTCTGTATATATCACCTGCATACCTAGGAAATATGTGATCTCACCTAAGTCACTAATTTTGAACTCCTCTTGCATGTGTCTCTTGATCCTTTGAATGCCATTCAAATCATCATTTGTCACAATAATATCATCTACATATACACATAGATAGATAACCTCATTGTGATCCCTTTTGATGAATACAGAAGGATATGATTGTTGCAGATAGACGTCTGCGAAAGCACGCGAACAGCACAAGGAAGAAGAAGAAGCTTGGAGCACAACACACAATATTGAATGTATTACTAGAGAATGTACAAAGATAAGTAGCCCATTAGGGCAATAGGCGTATATACAAGCGGGGGGAAAAAACCTCCTAAAGAGGGAAAAAAGTGCCCCGGCAGTCCTAGACTGTTCACACACATCACTACCTAAATATATCAACAAATCCCCCCTGGGAGTGATGCGGTGAACAAGTAGCTGGCACTCATGTATAAGGAAGTGCCAAGCTATGTGGAAATCACTCCACAAAAGGAAGTAAGCCCAAAGCTTTGCGGAAAGCTTCAAACTTCTCCCTAGGCAGAGCCTTCGTCAAAAGGTCTGCAATGTTCTCCTGCGTGGGAACATATGCCAAGATGATCTCCCCAATAGAGAACCTCTCCCTGACATAATGATAATGCACCTCAATGTGCTTAGTGCAAGCATGGAACACAGGGTTCCTTGCAACTGCCAATGCGCTCTCACTATCAGTGAAGATGGTGGTGGCAGAAGACTGACTAACACCCAAATGAGCCATAAGGCGTCTGAGCCACACACATTCAATAGTCGTTGTGAAAGCTGCCCTATACTCAGCCTCACAACTAGAAGTGGCCACAGTAGGCTACTCCTTGCTCAACCAAGATATACATGAGCTACCAAGCATGAAGCCAAAGCCACTAGTGGACACACGAGTGTCATAGCAACCAGCCCAATCAGAGTCAGAAAAAGCATGCAAATCTGGCGGTAGTGATCCCACCTTGGGATAAAACAACCCAAGTAGCCAAGTACCACTCAAGTAGCGAAAGATATGCTTAACTGCCTGCCAATGCTTGACTCCTGGGCAATGCATAAACGTGCTCATCTGTGAGACAGCAAACTGAATATCTGGCCGAGTAATGCATAAGTAAATCAAGCATCCAACAGCCTGCTGATAGAGAACGGCATCAAATGCATCCCCAGCATCATGAAGACTCAATCGTAAACCTGTCTCCATAGGAGTGGCAATAGGCTTAGAGTCTTCAATAATGTGTCAATATATTTCGTTTGACACAAAGCCATTCCACCATCAACGTGCATAAATTGAATGCCCAGATAATGATGCAAATGCCCCAAATCAGACATCTCAAATGAGGCATGCAAATCAGCCTTAAAATCAGCAATATGCCTCTCATGAGGACTAGTGAGCAGCATGTCATCAACATAAATCACAATGATCAGAAGTACATCATTAGCACGCTTAACATATAAGGTGCTTTCAGTTGGACTGTTCTCAAAACCATGTGCAATCAGATAGGCATGTATCTTATCATACCAAGCACGTGGTGCTTGCTTTAAACCATATAATGCCTTCTTTAACCTGCACACTTGGTTCTCATGCCCTTTTTGCACAAAGCCACAGGGTTGAAAAACATACACTTCTTCATGCAAGTCAAAATTCAGAAATGCAGTTTTAATGTCCAACTGATGTACATTCCAACCATGATGAGCTGCAAGTGCACAGATGCTCCGAACAGTAGTCATACGGCATGTAGGTGCAAAGGTATCATCAAAATCAATGCCTCTTTCCTGTGCATAACCCTTTGCAACAAGCCTAGCCTTATACCTATCATCTGTACCATCAGGTTTACGCTTCAGCTTGTATACCCACTTAGTGCCAATGGCCTTCTTGCCAGGAGGCAAGTCACATAAGGACCAAGTACCATTGTTCATTATTGCATCATATTCAGATTGCATAGCAGCCATCCATTTTCTGAATTTTATGCTTCATCAAACGAAACAGGCTCAGTCTCATCACAAAGACTAGATGCAGCCATAGCATAGAAATCTGATGCAAAAGAGGCACTATGAGCGCCTGATCGAGTACAATATGACAAAGGTGCATCTAATTTGTTGTCACACAAGGTCTGCACCAGCCATTTTGGCATAGTTCTTGCCTGCTCAATATCAGATCTCTCATCAATAAGTGCATCATGTAAATTTGCATCAGAAATGGAATGATCTGCATCATCACATGAAACCTGCAAAGGCTGAGAAGTTGCCTCATTAGGACCAGCACTAGACTGTCCACTTGTGAAAAGAGGCAGCAAAGTATCATACATGTCTTTGGAGCTAATAGATGTCTCCTTAGTATATGAAAGCAATGGCTGAATGGCATCTTCCACAAAAACAACATCACGGCTAACTAGAATGCGTTTAGTCTCTATATGATACAGACGATAGCCTTTACTTTTAGAACTGTACCCAACAAAAATGCATTTTACTGCTTTATCATCCAATTTTCTGCGATGTTGTTCAGGCACTAATGCATATTCCAAACAACCAAAAACACGCAAATGAGCAACAGATGGCTTGCGATCATGCTAAGCCTCATATGGAGTGATATACTGTAGCGCTTTAGTGGGACACCTGTTCAGTACATATGCTGCACACATGACAGCCTCAAGCCAGAAACTATGTGGTAAAGCCTGACTCTTGACCATACACCTCGCTATCTCCATGAGTGACCTGTTCTTTCGTTCAGCAACTCCATTCTGTTGAGGTGTATACGACACTGTACAGTGGTGTTTTATCCTACGTTCAGCTAGAAAAGCATTGAAATCAGAAGACATATATTCCCCCCTTCGATCAGAACGTAGGGTGCCCATTTTACATGCTGATAGATTTTCAGCCAAAAACAAAAACTATTTGAAGCACATGAGCACTTCGGACTTTGCCTTCAATGGATATACCCATGCATGCTTTGAAAAATCATCAATGACAGTCACGAAGTAAAGATAATTTCCAAAAGAAGGTGTCTGCATAGGACCACAGACATCACTATGTACAAGTTGCAATTTCTGAGTAGCCGAAACTGAAACATCTTTTGGAAAGGACGAGCGCTTCATTTTGCCCAAAATACAGCCTTCACAAACATGTTTTCCAGGTGCCTCAAGTTTGGGCAAAGAGGACACCATTTCAGATTTTTGCAGGCATAACAAACTAGCAGAATTCAGATGACCAAAATGCGAAAGCTTTGCATCTGACATAGCCTGAGAATCATTTACTGCACATGCCAAATCATTTACAGATCTTTCATAGTCTATGAGCTTATACAACCCACGACATAAAATGCCAGAAGCATCACATCGCCATTTGATAGATCATGAACTGTAAACCTGTCATCAATAAATTTCACAACCAAGACAATCTTGGCTAATGCAGAAACTTATAACAGGTTCTTCTTGATCCCTGGCACAAATAAAGCATCTGACAAAGTGAAAGAACTACCATCAGCAGTAGTCAAAATGATCTTACCAACTCCCATAACAGGATAAGAGGAGCAGTTGGCACATGTAACATTATTCCCTATAGGGGCAGGCTCGAGTGAAGAGAAGAAACTGCGCTGCGAGGTAATATGTTTGGTCGTCCCACTATCAAAATACCGAACATCTGAGTCTACTGCAGACATGCACTGCTCATGAAAAGATGGGTCAAAACTGTAGACAGTAGTAAACGCCCATTCTTCTTCCTGCACAAGATTAGCAGACTCTGTTTTTGGTGTAGAGGCCTCTCCAACAACCATTCCAGCCTCTTTCTTCTTTGCCTCTTTAGCAGCCAGTTTTGGACAATTCTTTATGATATGATCATTCCCTTTACAGTACTTACAAAACAATTTTTGATTTTTGATTTCTTCTCATCTTTATCTTCCTTCTTTGAATATGCAGAATTAGCAGATTTCTGCTTACTAGTTGAAGAGCTCCATTTTCCTTTGCCCTTCTGACTAGCCAAGAAATCTTGATCTGCAACTCACATAATGGACTTGTTCTCCCTGGACTGATCTTCCTGCAACAAAACAGAGACTAACTCCTCAAATGATAAGGCATTCGGATTGCCTTTCATCATCAACCGAAGAGTAGAAGCAAAACTCTGATATGAATCAGGAAGACCATTCAGAACAGTCTGCACAAGTGAGCTATCTGGTATAACCTCATCAGCAGAAATCAACTGTTCCTTCAAGTCTTTGATCTTTGTTAGGAAACTATCCATAGAATCACCTTCATTCATGTGCTCACTCTCCAACTATTTCGGAGGTAAGCAACACGAGCCTCATTCCTAGCTTGGTACAATGTGGTAAGTGTATCCCAAGCATCCTTAGTTGTTCTGCAAGAGCGAATGTGAGGAATAATGGCACATTTGACAGATAAAGCTATCAATGCATGTGCCTGGGCATCTCTGCCATCCCAGTGAATCTGCTCTGCAGTAGGTGCAGCAAAAACAATAGCACGACCAAGAATATGCAGAATATCACCATCTTCGACATCTTCATCATCAGCTTCAGTACCTGCAGTTGTAACAGTTGCAGGTGTGATATGACATTTTTCGACACCCTTCACAATGTTCCATAGTCCTTTTGCAACCAACACATGTCGCATCATATAAGCCCATCATGGGTAGTTGGGACCATCGAACTTATCCTCAACAGGAAACATACAGAATACATCACTACTTTCAGCCATGGCCAGTGACTAAAATACGTTGATGTAGAAAATTGATTGTATCTCAAAAAGTTGAACAGAACTGCCCAGACGAATTCCACTAGACCTGTAGCAGACTTTGAGACGCTTATACTGGCAAACAGAAACTAGTATATACCTTTGGCACAAAAAGACAAAATAGCCTGCACAAGCACTACGATAGTGCGTTCGGAGGCCGAAACGAGCTCAGAAGCTGTTTTGATCTAGAAAACACGCTGAGTATGCTCACCAAAATTTGTGCGATTCTGAGACTGCAAACGGAGGAGTGTTGACGGTGCCCTAGATGAAGTGACAAACTGATCTGATACCAATTGTTGGAGATAGACATCTGCGGAAGCATGCAAACAACACAAGGAAGAAGAAGAAGCTTGGAGCACAACATACAATACTGAATGTATTACTAGAGAATGTACAAAGATAAGTAGCCCATTAGGGCAATAGGTGTATATACAAGCCGGGGGAAAAAACCTCCTAAAGAGGGAAAAAAGTGCCCCGACGGTCCTAGAGTGTTCACACACATCACTACCTGAATATATCAACAATGATTTGCTAGGTTTGAACCCTTGATCTTGATGGTGTGTAAACAACTTGTAATTCCAAGCTCTAAGAGCTTGTTTCAATCCATACAATGCTTTCTTAAGTCTCCAAATATAAGATGCATGATTAGGGTTTTCAAAACCTAGAGGTTGTGACATGTATACCTCTTCACTTATCCAACCATTTAGAAATGCATTTTTTACATCAAGTTGGAGGAGTCTCCAATTTCTTGCAGCAACTATACTTATCAATGTTCTGATTGTAGTTATCTTTGCAATTAGTGAGGATGTTTCTTCATATTCTATACCATGAATTTGTGCGCATCCTTTGGCAACTAATCTTGCCTTGTACCTGAAAACTAATCCATCTAGGTTTATTTTAACTTTATATACCCATCTGCAACCAATTACCTTTTAATTGGATGAAATTGGAACCAAATCCCAAGTTTCCATCTCTTTCAATGCATCTATTTCTTCTTTCATGGCCTTTTCCCAACTAGGGTTTCCCTTTTCCTCCTCATAGGTTGAGGGTTCTTCTAAAATTGAATCGTTTGCCAAGTAGGTTGAATGCTTTATGACGAATGGGGAATCATATCCATACTTTTCTTCTTGTTTCTTCTCTGTTGTTGATCTTCTAGGAGCTTGCTTAGAGCATTATCCACACGCTTGCATCTTTGCTTTACCTCTTGACTTCTATAGTTTGTTATCCTTTTCCCTTTCATCTTGGTCATCATCTATATCACTTCTTGGATCTTGGACCTACATATCATGCTTGCTTCCTAATTGATGAGAATCAGAATGAAGATCATATGGTAGAGTTACCTTTTGTTTATCTTCATCATACCAAGAGCTGTGGTCTTCAAACACAACATCTCTAGTTGTAGTGAATTGCTTGGTTGAAGGATTATGGAACATGTAACCCATGTGAGTTGAGTGATACCCAATAAGCACTACCTTTGTTTCCCTTTCATCTTGCTTACCTCTTATTTGTGATGGTACATGAACATAAGATAAACAACCAAACACCTTGCAATGTCCAAGACTAGGTTTTCTTCCATGCCATGCTTCATAAGGAGTCATACCTTTAAGTGATTTGGATGGTAGTCTATTTACAAGGTACACAACAGTTGAAATGGCCTCTGCCCATAGAGAATGTTGCAATCTCTTCTCTTCAAGCATTGTTCTAGCTGATTCAACCAATGTCTTGTTTCTTCTCTCTACAATTCCGTTTAGTTGAGGAGAGTACCTGGTAGTCACTTCCCTTTTGATACCTTTATCCTGCAAGAACACATCAAACTCTTTGGAGAAGTATTCTCCCCCTCCATCAGATCTGTGGTTCTTGGGTGACCTACCTGTATGATTCTCCACATGTGCTAGATACTTTTTGAAGCAATCAAACACTTCATTCTTACTCTTGATAAAGTATAGAATATTCCATCTACTATGGTCATCAATAAATGAGACATAAGACCTTGATCCTAACAATGAAGGTTTTTGACTTGGTCCCCATAAATCTATATGTACGAAGTCTAATAAGTTGTTGTGGATGTAGCCTTTGTGGTTGAATGGCTGTCTTTGTGCCTTCCCAATCTGACATGCATCACATATGTTGATCATGTGTTGTTTTGATATGTTTGGCAGTCCTAGAACACTTTGATCCTTGCATATATCCTTCAAGGTCCTTTCATTCACATGAGCAAGTCTCTCATGCCACACTTCAAGCTTAGTTAGGGTTTGAGGCCCAAAAGTGAATAGAGCTATGTTCTTGGTTTCAAACCCTTTTTATAGCCCCCACCATACTGTGACTGTGTCATCTCATGCTCTATGGGTTCTCACTTGATTTTCTGAAAGTTGCATAATGAAGTTCACACCTTTAGAAGGAGACCCTCAAGTGCTTGCTACCAAAAGCTTGCAATACCTTGCACTCCCCATGATACATGCTCCATGATACCAATTGCTGCTCTCCATGATACTTATATCAAACCAAGTAACTTGGACACTAAAGTCTTTTGGTATTTTAGGTCCTTGGGGTGACCAAGACCTAAAATGAAAATGATTCAATTTTTGGGTTTTCTTGTGATGATTTTCCTACACTAATCCTACCTCTTCCTTCTATTTCTAAATCCTAACTCTCTCTCACTCCCTCACTCCTAACCCTACAAACTCATTACATGCACCACTAGTGTGTGAAGTAATGAGTGCAAATTTTTGTGACTTGCCACTTTATTGAAATCACTCCCTAGCACACCATATCTTCACTCCATACCTACAACCATCACATAGGCACCTTGATCGGACTAGTCCCCAACAACAATTATCAACAGATGCATATAGTGGTCAATTGGCACAGACACTTTAATTTTTCAATCCAAGTAAGTATATGTATCAATGTATGGACATATGATCACATGATGATGGATGAAGTGAATGAACTGATGAGGTGTGCAAGGTAGGTGAATGAATCTCTCAAGTCACCTATTTCCCTGAAAGTGCATGCCGTGATACTTACTGCAGTAGTAAGCACAAATTGGACCTTTTCTCTTAACTTCGATATCCAAATATGGTCAAATGGTTCATTTTGAAGCTCTCGATGAGATGCATCCAAAACTGGTATTTCTAGCCTAGTTTGACAAACTAGTTGTGAGTTATGAGCAAAATAATGAGTGGCAGAAAACACCTCCTCCATTCCATAACTCAATAAGCTTCACACACACTACAATGATGAAAACAACTAGGGAAATGGTAGACAACACCTTTAAACAAATATTCCATGCCATATACACACATGCAAGCTCTTGAAGAAGGAGGTATGCAAGGAAAAAAAGGAAAATTCGAAATTTCAGCTTGATTTCTCACAATGGAAAAAAGTCGCTACAAAGAGTCACCAGGTGACTTACATACATGTGCCTTAAAAATGGTCTAGAGATCGACACTTTTATTGAAGTTCTCTAAATCCTTACTATTGTATATGATTAATGTTACAAGGTTCGAGGGTCATGCATCTAGAGGACTCATGGAGAGCTTTTACATGGCTCTTGATATAATATTATGGAAATTTGAAGAGAAATTATGCCCAAATTTGAAAAATTTTTGGGGCTTGTTTCTCTTGAATTTTCTTTCTCTGCAACACATGGAGAGAGAGAGAGAGAGAGAGAGAGAGAGAGAGAGAGAGAGAGAGAGAGAGAGAGAGAGAGAGAGAGAGAGAGAGAGAGAGAGGAGTAGTTTTAGTTGCATGGTTTTAGTTATAGTTGCATGGTTGGGTGGAGAAGACACAAACATCTGTCATGCATGCATATTCGATTTGGGCTCCTTCTCGAGTTTTATGCACAAGCTTCCTTCGAGCAAACAATGGGTGAAGGATTTATCGAGAGAGACATCTAGAATTGGTGTAGGAGCTGTGGGCAAACAGAGGCATGAGAATGACCACGCCCATGAATAAGACACACACCGAGGTGTAGAAGCACATATAGGTGCACAAACGCACAAAGGCACACAAACAATGATGAGAGATGCCACCCACGTGAAGAGGAGCATCCGTTGGCTGGTCTTCATCTCTTCTCTCCCTCCTCGTTAGATGAAAGCATGAGGGAAAAGCTCCTTTATATATAGGTTCATGGAGGGAGTCTGGCAGGTATAGCAGGGATAAAGGAATAACACATGCGAGCTGTTTGTCTTTTGGAGAAGGAGGAGCACACCATTAAACGTTTCTCAAAGAAAGGTATGAACAAATGATATTTTTTACAAGTTTTTAAGGATATTTTGAAGATTCTTTATTCTACAAAGGGCCAAGTAATTATTCATACATGCTCTTTGCGGTGTGTATTTTCAAATTTCACTATCAAAAGTATTTTTATGCTTCAATTTATGATCTTTTGAGAGCTATGAAGTGACCTTCTTGGAAAGCTTTGTCTTTGCATCTCCCTGTCCTGCCTACATCTACACCCCTAACTTTGACAGGGCATTACTGTGCCTTCAAGTATCCGATTTCCATGTTTTTTTTGGAACTTGAATCTTATCTTAGAAGATTTCTGAGAACACCAATAAAACCAAATTTGGATAATTTTTTTCGAGTCAAAGAGTCTCTACAATTTCTCTGTAGATTTTAGGAACACCTTTTGAAGCCTAGTTTCGACAATCTAGAAGTCCAAATCTACTTTTTTCACTTAGAAATACATTGTCAAGCCAAGGTCTATGTTGGACATCATTTATTTGTCTAGCAAGGACTAGCGAGGAACAAAATTTTCTTATATTTTGCTTAGTTTTAGTGATTTTGAAGATTTTATGGTTATTTTGATGCTTTTCAAAGCTTCTTCAAGCCAACTGGACATTTTGAATTCAACTTTGAGGTGATTGAGGATCAACAATAGAGGCTAAAGACTTGGAAAATCATTTCGAGCTTGCATGCAATTATTTGGAGATCATTAGGGAAGTGTTATTTAGTTAATTAGAAAATCCTCAAGATATTGAAAAGAAATAGAAAAGGAAGAAAAAACCCAAGAACTAAAAATACACGATGTTAAAGAAGTAGTAGATTTATATAGTGAGTTCATTATGCACTCCCACTTGATAGAATGAATAAGTTAGAGTCCATCTTAGCGAGCATGGCCTCTGCCTTTGAACAACTCAAAAGCCACTTCATCACTCTAGAGACTAGTATTACCTCTCTCATAAACAAAAAAGAACTTGAACAAGACGTTTCTCATGAAACTTTTGTTGTCGTTAGAAGATAAAATACAGCAACTACACTCTTAACATCGTAGAAAAAAATCCTAGAGATGCATCGTTGCTAAAAGACTTGAGGCCACCTACATTCATGGGGGATGATAGAGACATGAATAACAATTTACCCTTTTCTACAAAAGTGGACAGACTTGCATCAATTCAAAGGCATCCTACATGAGTATCGAGTGTTTGAGGTGAGTCTTGCACCTGGACCATGTGCAAACAAATGGTGGATGAGTCTTAAATAAGCCAAAGCTACTACTATGGATTGGAATCAATTTGAAACTTTTTTCGAAGAGAGTTTTTGCCTACTAATGAGGAAGAGCATAGTTGGGATGAATAGGGTAGAGTGATGCAATAAGGTAGACCATTCTCTATATATCTCTCACAATATCGAGAGATTATACTGAAACTAAATGGTTTAGATGATTTCCAAAAGACTAGAGGTTTTTTTAGAGGGCTTGAAAATTCCATTAGAATTATGGTTTGAAATGCTCCTAAGACATTAGAAGAAGCTAAGTATGCTCACTTAGGATTCATCAAGAATCAAAGAGCTATTCTCAATGAAGGAACAACTTAAAAGAAAATGAAAATTGTTTCATCAGGGAGATGAAAAAAAGAAAAGTATGGAGAAGTTAAAGTAGCAATAGCTATAGCTCTACTATTATAGATATTGGATCCCAACTGACCATTTGTGGTTGAGACTTACACGATTATTTTTGCAATGGGAGCAGTTTTAGTTCAAGATGGTCAATCAGTGACTTTGAGAGCTAAAAACTAGATATGCTCAATGGACTAAGTTTTACTCAGATCACTAGTGAGCTACTTGAGTCCATTAGAGGAACATGTAGGATTGATTGTGCATATACTAAGATTTGGGAGGGCATAGAGGAAGGGGGTCTTGATACATGGGTTTCCAATGAAGATGGAGTATCAACGATTACTCAAGAAGGATTAAAATGGAAAAGTTATGGTATCCATGATGGATATTTGTTATATAAAGGTAAAGTATGTGTCTCTAGAGATTTTGAGATGATACAACACATTTTGTATGGGTTTCATGACAGACCTAGTTTGGGACACCTAGGAGTAAACAAGACTTATGATCTTGCTAAGTGGTAGTTTTATTAGTATGGGCTTAATAAGGATGTCCTAGAGTATGTGCTTAAATGCACTAAATACTATGACAATAAAGCTGAGAGGTTGAGGATTACAGGACTACTTCACCCATTGGATATTCCAAATGGAAAGTGGGAGATTATCTCCATGGATTTTATAATAGGGTTACCTAAGAAACAGAGAGGGCACAACTTAGTTTGGGTAATTGCAGATAGGTTAACCAAAACGGCTAGGTTTATTCCAATGCATACTATAGTGAAGACACTTGAGTTGGCTAGGTTATTCATTGAAAACCTCTACCCATTATATGGTCTTCTGTTAGACATTGTTTCAAATTGGGATATGAAGTTTACTTGCTACTTTTGGAGAGCAGTCTTCAAGAGGTTGGATTCTAAGATTAGCATGAGTATGACTGAGCATCCATAGACGGATGGGCAAATCGAAAGGGTTACCCAAATCCTAGAAGTATGCTTTGATCATATGTGAATGAAAGGCAAACTAACTGAGAAGAGGACTTACCTATAATAGAGTTTTCATATAATATTTTCAAGCACTTATCCATTGGGCATAGTCCATTCATGCTTATGGATGGGTTTCAGCCAAGTGATCATTATGTATTAGGATTGAAGCATGAAAAAGTTTAGGTGGCAAATGACATTTTGGAAGAGATGAATGATATGCTTATGCTTTGCAAAGATGACAACATTAGGAGAGCTTGTGATAGGCTAGATCCTATGCTAATCCTCAAGGGAGAGAAATCAACTTTGGGGTAGGAGAGCAAGTCTATCTTAGAGTTCCCTCTAGGTATGAAACCATGAAGATGGGACCTTGTCCAAAATTATGTGCTAGGTATTGTTGACCATTCCCAATAATAAAGAGAACAGGAAAGATGGCTTACCAGCTCCAACTTCACGAGAGTAGCCGTATCCATCTAGTATTTCATGTTAGTCAACTTAAAGAAAGACTGGGTGAATCTAACAAGCTCAATTGAGATAGTAAGGTACTAGAGCCTATTTGTGCTCAATATATTCCACATGAGTCTCAGAGCAGACTACATATTCAAGAAACACAGACAAGAAGTCACCTTTATAAAGAGTGCCTAATAAAGTGGAAAGATATGCAAAAAGATAGTGCTACATGGGAGCAATCTAGTACCCTTCAAAGATGGTTTCCTACCTTTATGAAGACTTCACAAGGGTCTTCTTAAGGGGAAGGATACATGGAAACATTACAGAGAGATGATCATGTACATCAAGTACATGGGGTTTAGTGGAAGCAACTATTCTTTCTCTTTCTCAATCATTCTTTCCAAAATCATTTTGAGGACAATAATGATTTTTAAAGGGAAGAAAAATGTTATATCAATAAAGGTGGGAATCACCTCTTATTTATATAAGCAGCATGAGGCCATGTGTCACTCATGCATTAGACCACATGAATGGTTGCATGGAGAGAGAAAATAGTAGTTATAGCTGCATGATTGGGTGGAAAAGGCACGAACATCGCTCACATGTGCATGCTTGATTTGGCCTCCTCGAGTTTCATGCACAAGCTTCCTTTGAGAAAAAGAGGGGTCAAAGATTCATTAGGAGAGACATCAAGCACCTAACATAAATAATTTGAAGTTGGTTTCCCAAAGAAACGAATGAAATAGTTCTTTTCTACATTCTAGCTTGGACTCTAAAGCCCAATAGGACATGGTAGTCCTATAATTGGGAAAAGAGATATGTAGATGTTGGTAAGAAGTGGGACATAGTAGAAAAAACCTAAGTTGGATGTTTTGGTCAACCATAACTTTTGAGACTTCTCAAAGTCTTGGACTAGTCAAAGATCCATCTATTTTGCTAGGTCCATGCACAAGTGGTGCATAGAACTGGACCTAGAGAGAAAATTAGTTGAACCGTCTTAGAACCCACCTACTTCATATGTTTCTAGTATGGATGTCCAGTTTGCACATGGCCAAACATTGATTTAGGAAGGGATGTTTTAATCTGCCCTTATCATTCTTTTCATACTTTGCACTTGATTTTGAGTTTCATGTGCAAAGCTAGCGAATGTTAGAATGATTTGGGCAGGAACTATCCCACACACAAATTCTTTTTAGATGTAGTATGGGATAGAATCTCCATCTAATAAAGATGTGAATGAGAGAGGTGAAGACCATGATCAATGAGGATAATCATGGGGCATGAGAGAATACTCCACATATTATATTGACACATATTTTCAAGGATGAAAATTTTAAAAGGGGGAAGAATGTTGTATAACTATGAGTCCAAGTGACAAAAGACATGGGTTTTCAGGATCCAAAGTCACTTTGAGAACCCTTGGAGTTTATTGAGAAACCCTAATTTGGGAAAGTGCCTCCAAGAGTATGGTTTGAAACCTCGACATATTTGGATTTATTTACTCCAAATTGAAGGTTTTTGACCCTTAGGATTATTATTTCCTAAGGGTATCATATTTAACCCTTAGGGAGCCTCTGAATCATTTGGACTTGTTATAAGGCCTTGGATAGAATCCATGTGGAAGGCAAACTTGGAAAGCTCTTCTCTCATTTCTCCCCTTGGCCTAGAGGTATATATATGGGTGGATAAATGCATCTCTCACCCATTGTGGGTTTAGATTATCCTCTAGGAATTCCTAATCTTAATAGTTCCTTTGTGATGAGATTATTGATTTAGTGCATATTGTTGTTGTGTGGACACACAAAAAATTCTTATTCTATGTAATTTTGGGGATGTAAGGGTCATGGAATCTTTCCCCTATGTTCATGTACATATATCTTTTATAGAGCATTTCCTCAAAAGGATCATTATGTTAGTTTGAAGGCTTCCATGCAAGTGTGCACGTCTCTCCTCACCAATCTCTTCCTCCATCTCCTCCTTGATCTTCTTCTTCAACCCACCAAAGGCCTTTTTTGGTATCAGAGCTTGTTGAAAGCTGGCGTGCAAGGAGCTTCAATGGAATCTTAGGGTACAAGAGGTGAATGTGTAGGTCAGCATCTTCTTGACAACATGTTGGTGTGTCGGACATAACATGAGCTAGAAATCTTGGATCAATGTGATTTAAAGTTATGTGCATAAATTATATAAAGAGTGACAACTTTAGAGAAGGTCTTAGAATTTGGTTTGGAGTTTTTACTCCAAAGAAAATTCAAAAACCTTAGAGTGATGTAGAAGTTAAATCTACAATCACTTGGAAAACATGTCAATTTTGCATGTATTTTAATTCTAAAGGTCACACTGAAGTGATTCAAATTGATATGAATAGCTTGAAAAAACATCTAAAATTTTTGAGGATCTAAATTCAAAAGTATAGATCATGGAAAACACAAAATACAAAGAAATAGTGTTACAGATAAAGATGAAAATGACAACAAATGCTTGTTTTCTCTAACATCTTGAGGTACAGACCTCCGATTGAAGTGTTCTAAATGTCATTACACAAGCAAGAATAAATTCATCAAGGTTGATGAAGAGAAAAGTTTGTGATTTAGAGGCTATTAGCCCTAAAATGAGAAAATACAAAGCAACCAATTTTTACCATAGAAACCCTAATTGTTTTTGGAGGTTCACTTTTCTTTGGAAACTTCTATTAGAGAGATTTTTTGGTGTGCAAGCTATTAGTTTTAGAGCTTGAAGGCATTGATTATGTATGATCTATGTGGATTCTCCCTCCATATGAAAGTAAATACATTTATATCAAGTTTTAACATGTAAAATGACATTGTGATACTATTTTTAGTTTATGCCATTTTATCTTTGATTTGAAACCGTGGTTTTGTGAGTGCATGTATAGTGGCATTGTGATCATATTCTATTTATGCCACTTGGATATGGCTTTTTTGCCTGTTGCACATAGTTTTGTGAGAGATTGATTGAGGCCTTTGTTGGTGCATGCATTCTTGTTTTTCTTTGCATGTACATGATCCAAAGTGGATTTTGAGTTGCACTCTTGTTTGTCACTTGCATTGGCTATTGTGTTAGCCTATGGTAATTGATTTCGTAGTTTATTTTTCATTATAATTATTGGCATATGTGGATGGTGATTGCCACATAGTTATTTGGTTCTAGAGTCCATATTTTAGGGGAGAAGCTGCCAAAATTTTATGAGACCTTATGCTAAACATATGGTTTAGAAGATCCTTTATGCTTGTGTGAAAGCTTTTGGATCATTTCTTATCTCCACTCTTTTCAAATTGGTCACATGTTATTTGTGATGGGTTGGATCCTCTTGTAGGATTCAATCTTGAGTGGAGGTGTATCACTATTTTATTAGCATGTATTGCCATCATTTTTAGAATGTGTATCTGTCATTATCTTTGGCTGGATTAGTGACAAGTAGTGAAAGGTTACACATTCTTCTTTTGCTAGTGGTTATCGTGTTTTGATTGCTTAGTTTACCAAGGACACCCTATCAAAATTTTTTGAGGATTCTTTCACAACTACTTGGTTACTTTGGAGATCTAGTCAGTATCTTTATGCTCACTGTCCTATGTACATGTTAGATGCATTTTTATATGATGGATGATTCACATGACTTCTTCTCCAATGAGATATTTATGATGTGGGTCATGCATATGGATATGCAGGTGTGATCCTATTCATGCTAGAGTATTTTTTCTAGTCTCTTGTTACATTGCTGGTCTCTTGGATTGCCAACATGGTGTGTTCTCGATTTGATGACACTACTTTTTGATATGGAAAGATTAGATGTGGCACACATTGGTTTGTATAGGGTTTCACATGTATGTGCATAGAGATGCACAAAGGCCTGGTGATATGCACGACCATGTATGGATGGATATGGATGCATTGACCTTCTCCACTATTTGATTATAGATTGTGGATTCTATATACGAGTTTGTGATGCATGAGGAGACAAGTAGTGCATTATGGAAGATACTACATTACATGTATGTGATTCCATTGACTCATGTGAGATGTAGATCATATCGATGGTTTTGATGTTGGCATTGTGGTTGTGAGGGTCATAACCAACAATGTTTTAGGCAAATGCGATAATGACATCAGAGACATGCATGTGATGCAGGTTAGGTAGTTGTATTAGAAGAGTGTATGGTGGTTGATTATGATAGTGATGATGATGTCACTTTCTCATATGGTTCATCTCAAGATTCCTCTTATTCATTGGATAACACACATATGGGTTGGTTGTTTGATGCATTAGCCACTTTTCACGTTACTCCACATCCTGAGTGGTTTTTTAGATTTTCAGGTGAGAGTCATGGATGTGTGCATATGCTTGATGGTACAATGTATGACATTAAGGGTTTGGGAGATGTGTGTCTTATGGTACCGAGTGGAGCATCATTTATACTTAGACATGTATGTTATGTGCCTTCATTCCCTATAATCTTGATTTTGATTAGCTAGTTAAAAGAGAGAAAATGTTATGCATTCCTTGGTGAACATCATTTTCAATTATATTTGGAACAACCGATGCTTGTTAAAGGTGCTTAAATTAGGCACAAGTATCTATTGGACGTACTCCATGTGAGAGATAGTCTTGTCTCAGTGGGATTTCAGCCTTATGTTGGATGTGAGACTTGTGATGTCTCATTTTGTCTACCTACAGATAGGTCTTTTCCATTCATGGTGCGCATATATGGCAAGATTTATATGCATTGATGGATGCTCATGATGCTTATGTAGAGCATGATTTTTTTGATAACATGGATTCTCATTTGGAGCATATTTTGGATGATTACCTTGATGCTCGTTTAGGCGGTACGATGTCAATGCTCATGTAGAACATTGTGATGATAACTAGTTAGTTAGATCATTAGTTTGACCTTGGTGTTGATGTTGTGTTGTTAGCTCATGTGAAGCATGATGATACACTTGGTGTGGTAGAGCAAGATTGCTCTCATGGTACACAGTGTGTGATAGAACAAGATAACTCTCAGGATGCACAACTAGAAACATTGTTAGTTGAGAGGATGACTCATTTATATGTTGAGTCATCAATGGTTATGCAATCATTCTCGAATTTTCTCATGCAAGATATTGACATGGATATATCAAGACACATTGGTATTGATGATGGTGCTTTGGATTCCTTTGATACACACATGGCTAACATGGTTAGATCAGCCAAGATAACATAGGTTTCATCAACATTCAAAAGTCTTATGCTTGAGACAAAAAATTGTAGCTGCTATTGGATCATTTTCACTTGGATTTATCAGTTGTTCAATGATTGACAGAGGCATAGATCAAGTGGGAGCTTTGTCGAAACTTCATTAGTTCTTGCATTAGTACGACGTGAGCTTTACTCTTGTCGATATGAGTATTGAGGTGCATGAATACACCTTGTTTAAGGTTTGGTTGTTGGTTGCTTGGTATGGGTTGAGATCCAGACTCTTCTTGTACATTACTGTATAGTACTACACATTCTTTATATGTGTTGCCAATTATGGTCACATTGGCCCTTAAGTGGGAGATTAGTGGGGATGTAAGGGTCATGTAACCTTTCCCTTATGTTCATACATGTATATCTTTAATATATCATTGCCTTAAGAAGATCATTATACGAGTTTCAAGGCTCTACATGTATATCTTTAATATATCATTGCCTTAAGAAGATCATTATACGAGTTTCGAGGCTCTCATGCAAGTGTGCATGTCTCTCATCTCCACTCTCTTCCTCCATCTCCTCCTTGCTCCTCTTCTTCGGCCCACTAAAGACCTTCACATCACATTCCAAAGGAGTAGACCAAGAGACTTAGGTCATGCAGATCAAAGGATACCATGAAAAATATACATAGTTTTTCATTGACTTGATCATGATAGGTTCCTATAATATTTTATGAAGCCATTCCATTATCTATAAAAATTGGTCAATTTTCCTAAGAGGTTGAGGAGACCCTAAAATTCCTAGGAATGTTGCAATTGCTAGCATACGTTACTGAGCCTTCAATGAGAACTCAGATATGTTGAGATGCTACCTCTTGAGAGTCTAATAAATACCTTTGTATGGAGTGTAGCAATGAGGATTCCCTTCAATTTGCTTCTAATGATTTTTTTCTCTCTTTTCATGTAAATCTTGAGTGTATTATGTCAAATGCATGAGTCTAAATGTTGTTATGTCCAAGGTCATATTTCCATGATTTGGTGCACAAGTTTTGGAAAACACAAACAACCGAATTTTTTTTAAGTCTATGTAGAATTTTCAATTTATGGTCACATACATGCATAGTCTTCTTCAAGATTTTATGCCCATATATGACAAGGGATGGATATCTCTCCTAAAATATGAGATATTCTAGGAAAATGATATGTTGAGCTATTTATTTTAGGATTTGTGTAGATTCTGAATTTCATGTCACTATGAGAGCGAACTACTTTGCGAGGTAGGATTCAAATATGCTTATGTGTCTGCAACACTCCACTCCTTTGCTTCTTATATTAGAGTAAATTACTATTCAAAATTATATTTCCTTTGTAAAATTAATTCTTCACCAAGATCCCTTTTTTCAATTATAAATATAGATACCAAATTCGATAAGTTTTAAACCCAAAAAATTGGGAATGTTTTCTTAGGTTTATATGGATGCCTTAAACTAATTGAATGCAAGACCCAAGCCATATTATACAAAAATGTTTACCTTGTTGTTGGTAGTATCAACATGAATATTAATAGATGCAATGGCTCACATATGCCCTTAATATTCAAACTATGATCATTTACTAATATGTTCTTCTTCTACACTATATGCAACTAATTCTTTTGTTGTAGCTTCATTGCTTTTGTATTGGTCTCAACCATTGTGACTGAATTGAAGTATCCTTAACGTTTTTTGCATATAATATGTGCTTCTTTTGGCACTAAAATCACATTAAACATAGCCCATTTGTAGACCTTCTTGAGCTACATCACTTTCTTGAGCTACATCAGATGAGTGTAGTATTACCATAAAAATGAAGAAGACGATGCACTTGTTCTTGTCAGCTTCTTCACTTCATTGTCTCTACTCTCTAGAGTCACAACCTTGCTATATCACCATTTCAAGCATGAGATAAGAGAAGAGAAAAAGAACTCTTGCTTGTCTCGAGTCTCTCGCGTCGCAACCTTGCTATATCACCATTTCAAGAATGGGATAAGAGAAGAGAGATAGAACGCTTGCAATCGCAAAAGCACATATACATGAGAAGGAAACAACATGCAATGATGGAAAGAACAAACCTCTACTTATTCTTCTACTACAAAATAGAATGCATAAGAATGAACCCATACAACATAACAAAATAGAATGTATAAGAATGAACCCATACAACATAACAAGACATCCATATATAAAGGAGTTAACACAAGAGAATCCGTAATGGTACCTAATGATTGAGTAAGGCATGCCAATAAAGTCCAATGAAAATATCTATGAGCAATCCAACATATACACAAGAATGATCGTAATTGATAAACGTATGAAAAATCAAATAGAAGGGCCGTTAGATATACAGAATAAATAAACATTACTATATTGCTTCCTTCGTCATTAGCTTTGAGCTCTAACAAAAGGAAACCTATATGCGTAAGAAGGAGCCGAGTTGGAGAGATCGCTAGCGAATATAGTATAGAAATGAGATTATGAATAAGCTTGGGCTTCCTGAAGCAAGCCCTCTGGCGATGGACATATGCCCATTATTAAGGAAGGCGCAAAAGCGATCCAAAGACACAGCGCATTGCTCTGTAACTCAAAGGTGTTCTGGGTGAGCGATGCAGCAATATTACGCAGTTGACCCGAAACGGAAGTTGGTACATCGGCTCCAGGACGAAGACAAATTCGGCACCACACCAAACTTAGAGGCATCTAAGTCGAACTGGAGAAGGCAATCCTGTTGCTGGTAAGTACCCAGTACGATCGACCTTGGCTGGAATTGATCTGCTCGCTGGAATGCCAGGCAGATGAACTTCCCCACGAAATCAACAGTATTGTCATTTGTGATTTCCCATATCGGGCCGTTGCTTCCCTGTAAGGAAAACGCAATTACTGGAAGACCGAAACCCCCTTTGCCCACAGCTACTGTTGATGTGTTGAAGCATGTCTCGAAGGCGCCAGCCGCACCGACGGCCTGAATGCCCATAGCTGCTGCTGAAGAGGAAAACTCGCTCGCCAACGCATCGTAAATGGAGCTTTCTAGTCTTGTGTATCTCAGAGTGGAACTAATGGAAGTCCCCCCTACAATGCCCATCTTATTGTTGAAGATTATGTTGGGATCCTCTCTGAGCTGGAGGAGGCTGGCATTGATGGGCAGCTTCACCTTGTTAACGAAGATGGATTCCACTCCGATGAAGTAGGAATCGGGCTCCTGTGGGTTGTTCAGAAGAGGAGTATATTGAAATCGGTTGCATAAGTCGCCGCCAGGAGGGAATATGTAGGAGGTTTGCCCGAAAAACAGAGCGCCGCGGCCTGCAACGACGGAAAGGGGAAGGCAATAGGCGAACCTACGCGGCATTCTGAGTTTTGCAGCCAACTGCTTAGGGAGGGCGAGGAGAGCTCTGCTGAGACCAGCTGCGCCGACTGCATTGGCAGGAATCGCGGCGTCGGAGTTTAGGAGGATGTCGTCACTGCAGGCGAACGCAAACTTGGGGACGCGTATGAGCTTTCCCGGATCAGATCCATTGATTGAAAGGAGAGAAATGGTGTCAGTCCAGAGGACGGCGCTGGGGCTGGTCCTAAGACTGGCAGATGCGTAGACGGAGCAGCTGAAATTGGAGCAGACGGGGGTGGGTGCGCCGCTGCAGCCGGAGATGTACCCGGGGTCTCCACTGATGAGTGCACTTTGGACCTTTGCTGACTTGCAAATTGCTGAGTCGTAGAGAACGGGCTCGAGTGGGGGTGAACGTAAGAGGGGGTGCATGCAGTCCCTCCAGAGGTTGCTGCTGTCGAGATTGAGAAGGAGAGGGCGGTCGAAGGGAGGGCCACCCAGGGGCGACACGGAGTAAAGGGAGGTGGAAGGGTCGTAAGAGATGGGTGCAACAAGGGCTGTGTTGGAGTAAGCGGTGGAGCAGGAATAGCTGAGGATGAAGCTTAACAGTGCAAGCAGGAAGAATGAAGACAGAGAAGCATGCCTATCCTCCATACTCCGAAGAAAAAGAGAATGATAGAAAGAGCAAAGGGAGTGTGCGTTATGCTGATCCCAGGCTATGAAAGCTTTATTATATACAGTGAGAGGGTGAGGGGGAGTGTGCGTTATGCTGATCCCCGGCTATGCAAGCTTTATTATCTACAGTGGGAGGGTGAGGGGAGGGGGACTCAGTACGCGGGAGAGGTGTATAATCTGTTGGCAATATCGATGTTCAGCGACAGGTTTTAGAATATACGGGCAATATCGATGGTCAGCATTGATATCTATGTATGTCGCCAGCTCACATAGTGACCAAGTGATCTATATTTATCTATGTAGTGCCAGCAGTTGTCCTAGTGGTTGGGCCTCTCGCTTCTTGAGACCGAGGCGAAGATTCAACCCCTGTTGGCAGCACTTGTGAGGGACATGTAAATCTTGGAATGATATACATGTAGTTGATGTGCCACCGCATATTCTACCCTACGGTAGCTGTGACTACCATTCAACCTAGCTATGTAAACCCTTGTAAACCTAGCTTGTGGGATAACGAGGTCCCATGGGTACTATGCCTTTCCTTGTACAGTTCCAATTTCAAAGTTAAAAAGATGAGATAAGAGGGTCCCATGGATACTATGCCGTTTGTTGTACACTTCCAATTTCAAAGTTAAAAGGATGGGATAAGGGGTCCCATGGGTACTATGCCGTTTGTTGTACACTTGCAATTTCAAAGTTAAAAAGGAGACTAGACCTCGGCCGAACCTGCATTTAAATATATATATATATAATCCATCTATGTCAAAAAAAATATATCTATGTATGTAGGCGCTGACTAAGGGCAGACTCCAATGTTCGTCTTTGACTTTTCAAACTTCTTATATTTATAATACTTATAGACTTGACGAGTAGAAGATATCAAACTTCTTATATTTATAATACTTATAGACTTGACGAATAGAAGATATATCTTACTCATGAACCTTTCTATCCCACAAAGTAGGTAAACACAACACATGTCTTGCCATAGGTAAACACAACACATGTCTTGCCATAGAGAGGGGTTGAACTCTTTCCCTGTCTCAAAAAGTGGAAGGCCAATCATCCACACTATCGTGCACGGACCCTTGATCAATTCAAGCAAAAGGAGATTAGGCTTCAGTCGAGCTTTTTCTTAAAAAAAAGAGAAGATAGATCTTACGATCTCTCTCTTGTAGAATCTTGTTCACATGGATGATATCAGCCTTTGCCTCTCAAGATTGAGGATAGAGGTTCCACCCTCACCGCTTCGAGAAGACACTTTTCACCATCTTTATCGTGAGATGTTTAATCTAGCCTCTTAGGGAGATCATTGGGCTCTTGCGTGAGACATTGGAATAGCAATTTTTTTTTTTTAATGGAGGTTTGGAAGTTCCATGGATACTATGCCCTTAGCCTCCTTTATAATTGTGCTTTCAATGTAATTCAAGCAAGGGAGATTAGACTTCGGCCCAGTTTTCTCTTAAAAAAACAAAAAGTAACATGTATTTAAATATTATTTTGCTTTCAAAAGCATAATCAATAAGGGTAGAAAATAATTAAAAAAGCATGCTCTCTTGTTAGAATAATAAGAGAGGAAATCGTATCATGCTTGTCCCATTTCAACAAGCTCATAAGTTGAAACCTCATGCTTGCAATCAATTTCCTCTTTCATCGAAGAAGTGAAGAGTGGACTTTACGACGCAACTTTAGTGTGAACAAGGTCAAAATTGCAAGTATAGAAGTCGATGTGTGACTCTCATATGTAAGACTCTTGGTCATTTGATTGAAGGGAGTTATATTGCAGATTTTTTTTTCTCCCTTTTCTTTCCCTCCTTTAAAGTGTATAATTGAGATTTTTTATGAATTCTAGCCTTGTACACATGAGTTATCATGTCTACTAGGAGTACACTAAGTGTTATGATCCACTTGCTTGCTTTAATGATTTTTTTTCGATTAATTAACGAGAATTGTGTGACATTATATTTAAAAATCTCTCCTCTGTATGATATGACCATCCTTTATAACATTTGATATGCGTTCAAATCAATTGAATTCCAACTACGAAGGGAAAGATCCAAATTATGAGTAACTTTTTGGTGAATGACGAGGCAATCAATCACGTGATTTGTATCATCCATATATACATTGATTTGGAAGGGAATTGTGATTCATATTAATGTCATCCCACTACAAGAATAAAGGGAGCATAGCGATGGTTAAGGCGACACATTTTCATCGCTTGGTGATTGAAAAAGAAAGTGAGTATGTCAAGGGTAGGAAGTGAAAAAGCAATTCTTCATGAGGGGGAAACTTTGGAAGAACAAAACTGAGCACTCCAAGCTTCTTTACTTATTCCAATGACTCATACCCCATCTCCACATCCCACTATACATGTGTGTAGCTTCATTCTCTTCCATCATGCTTCATAGTAATAATTATTCTTGCTTCAATTTGAAGAAGAGACTCAAAAAGAGATGAGCTGAAATACCATTCTTCTAATCTCTCCTCGATTCCAGCTATGTGCGTGCCTCAGAAAGGGTCCAATTTATCCCATATATGCAGTTGAGTGCTCCATTTTCGGGTCTAAAATAGGAGTCTTCTTCATTGCACTGCCATCCAAGAGAAGGGTTGAGGGAAGAGCTCCCTCATCCACTTGAGGGGGCAGTGAGCGTTCACTCCCATGGGTGCCTGTGGTCATGTTGCTGTGCACCTGTAGATGCCTTGGTTCACGAGCTTATTGTTGCTTTGATACCAGTGTGGTGATGCCCAATGATGCCCTTTATTTTGTGGCTCCTATAGCATAGTTCCCGATGAGAATGAAGATGGCTACCACCGGCCAGAAACTCGGATCCCGAGTTCACGAGATCAATGATTCCTTTTCCACCAAGCTGCATGAAACTACTAAAAAGTTCCCTCCTTCTCTCTCTAACTACCACAAAGGGTAATTACACACATACTCTCTCACATGAGTGCCACTTGGCACTCATGTGAGTATCCTTCTCTATATGACTTAGAGGTAGTTCACACCTCTTCCTCAAGGATATCCTATGTCACATTTCCTTCCCCTTAACTCCATTTTTGTCCTCAAAAATGGTATTGGAAGGTCTTTGAGAAAGAGAGAATTTTTAGGAGCAACATTCCCACTGTATCCCCATGTACCAAAAGTACATGGTCATATCTCCATGTTGCTTCCCCATATCCTTCCCCTTAAGAGGACACTTGGGAAGGTAATCTAAAAGTGGGAAACCATCTCAAGAGTGCTAAATGATGAAAAACTAGGCTCGAGAGTGGCTAGCTTGCTGAAGTGTTGCAGAGGGATTTTGGTTGGGCAAAGCTTCTCCAAATCAATTATTGTCTATCGTTAAGCAAGCTTAGGAGTGTAGCTTCATAACCTCACAAAGATCTCTCAAATCCAATGTTGGATCACAAAGCTATGAGACAAAGAAGGTGGGTATGTCAAGGGTAGGAAGTGAAAAAGCAATTCTTCAAGAGAGGGTAACTTTGGAAGACTAGAATTGAACGCTCCAAGCTTCTTTACTTATTCCAATGATTCATATCCCATCTCAACAGCCCAATCTACATGTGTGTAGTTCCATCTCCTTCCATCATGATTCATAGTAATAATTATTCTTGGTTCAACTTGAAGAAGAAACTCAAAAAAAGATGAGCTGAATTACCATTCTTTTAATCTCCCCAAGATTCTAGCTATTCGCGACCCTCAAAAAGGGTCTGATTTATATCCCATATATGCAGTAGAGAACTCCATTTTCGGGTATAAAATAGGAGTCTTCTTCATTGCACTCCGATCCAAGAGAAGGGGTTGAGGGAAGAGCTCCCTCCTTCACTTGAAGGGGTAGTGACCGTTCACTCCCATGGGTGCCTGTGGTCATGTCGCTGTGCACCTCTTGATGCCTTGGTTCGCATCCTTATTGTTGCTCTGATACCAGCATGGTGATGCCCAATGATGCCCCTTATTTTTTGGCTCATACAACACAATTGCCTATGAGAACGAAGATGGCTACCGCCAGCTAAAAACTCGGATCGCGAGTTCACGAAGATCGATGATTCCTTTTTTGCCTAGCTGTGTGAAACTACTAAGAAGTTCTCTCCATCTTTGTCTAATTGCCACAAAGGGTAATTACACACATAATCTCTCACATGAGTGCCACTAGGAACTCATGTGACTATCCTTCTCTATATTACTTAGAGGTAGTTCACACCTCTTCCTCAAAGATATCCTATGTCACCGTGTTTCAACGACTCAATGAGAAGGCCAATGATGCAGTAATGATGATTGAACATCTCTCTAAATGTAGTCAAACACAATGGCACTTTTTTTAAAAGGAAGTTCGGCCTTGGCCTATTCTCTTGGACTTTAATTAAAATAAAGAAGAAAAGGTACAAGTGAATAGGACTAGTGCCCATGGGACCCCCAAATCCCACAATGCAGGGGACAAGTTCGGTAAGCTAGAGGGCATTACAAATGAGGCGGACGAATCTATCATCTCCCTCGTGCGGGATCCATTTGGGTTTCAGCTTGTTGTCTTCGAGGAGATAAATAAAGTGATGCCTAAAGGGTGGAGATCTCTTATCTCGGGAGATTCTTTTACCTAGGAGAAACAAGGATTTCTTGTTCGACCATTCCTTTGGGGTTTGGCCAAAATTGACAACACATCGTTCCCTCCAAATCTTCCAAAGAGTCTCACCCTTGATGGCATTCCATAGCCTTGATGAGCAGCCAACCGCCTCACCCAACAACACTTGTTGCCAATTGATTTGTTTCATGAGCCTCAATATCCGCGTCACATGATGCAAGATAATACGGGACTTGGGGCATTCGAAGAAAAGGTGAACTAAATCTTCAATGCATCAATGGAAATGCTTGCACCATGGAGGCACACCACAAATTTTGTTAGCCCTTGCATTGGAATAGATACCCTTATGTAAGATCTGCCACATGAGAATGGACTTTTTGATCTCAATTAGGGCGTTCCAAATAGACATGAACTTTAGTTCCCATTGAATTTTGGTCCAAGAAAGGCACCACATCTTGTTAAGGGTGTGATGAACATCTAAGTTCTCTTTGAAGTTGGGGATTTTGGATAGTTTCTTACCATTGATCCATTTGAGGCCTTCCAGGCAAGGAAGATCCTGACCACAGAGAAGGCGGGTAGTTGAGCAGTCCCATGCTGAACACTTGCCTTGAAGAAGAGTCCATTCCTCGTGGGTAACTCTATGTCTCGGGCCTAATTCTTTGAACCTGATTAACTAGACGGTCTCTTGTTTCCAGAGATGTTTCCACTATTTGAACCCCTTGTTCCATAGCTGCTTAGCAGTTTGGAGGTTCCAAGATTCCACCCCCTGATGCCGATGATCGGGAACCAGATAGAGTCATTTTGTCTTATCCCAGCCGCCCACTTCCACTCATCACTGATTTTGATGAATTGTTTGGCCTTGTTCCAACTCTTCCATAAGGAACACACGAGGCTAGAGCCTTTAGGGGACACTAGGTGGTGGGAGAACAAAAGCGTGAGGATCCCTATGTCCTTCCAACTAGGAAGGCCAACTAAGGTAAGGTCTTTCAAGTTTCTGAAGATCAATTTAGCCCAAGAGGAATCACAATTGCTCCAAGCTTTGATAAACCACTTTGTTGCCAACTTGTCAGCCAACCCAGCGATATCCAAAATACCCAAGCCCCCCGAGACTTTCGAGCTAAAAAGTTTCCCATTTGATTTTGGGAATCCGCCTCCTATTGGGGTACTAAGTCCACAGAAAGTTTCTGCAGATTCTTTCCACTTTGGCCAAACTCTTTCTCCTTAGGTCTCCAACACGAGATAAAGTAAATAGTCATAGAAAGCATAAATGTGTTAACAACCATTGCACACCCTGCCAAGTTTGCATACCTTTCCAATGGTTTAGTTTGCT
The DNA here is from genome assembly GCA_020310875.1 of Ceratopteris richardii. Lineage (NCBI taxonomy): Eukaryota > Viridiplantae > Streptophyta > Polypodiopsida > Polypodiales > Pteridaceae > Ceratopteris > Ceratopteris richardii. The sequence goes on from CM035407.1 coordinate 165,136,416, forward strand.
ATCCAATTTGGATAGCACCCAGTTCCACCGTTGGTCCATTGATATGTTGAAGCCCATCGGAATACCAAGGAGACTGAAAACTTGACGTCTAGGGATAACTTGACACCCTGATCTGACAACAGTTGGGGTGGAGGTCCACGGATTGCTCTGAAAACAGTTTTAGCATGGTTGATTTTTGAACCTGACGCCAAACAAAAAGTGTCGATGCAACTCCAGAACACAATGGCATTGGAAAGAGCACGAAAGTACAAATTAATTCTCTTTTATTCCCTGTAGCCTCCATTCACAGATAGCGTGGTAGCAATAGCAAATATGGACACTCTAAGCATGGTACATAGCCCTTACACATCTCAATCAATTGATCTGGATCAAGTACTGAACCTTTTGCCTGTCTCTTATTTTACCCAGAACGGTTGTAAAATCTTTTCATCAACACACTTGTTGCCAGATTGATGCCGTCTCTTTGTTTAGCCTACAAGAGGTCTCTGTGTATTGTTTGCATTTCTCCATCTTCCTGGGCTTCACAGAAGAGCGACAGAATAAACGACATCCAAATTCATGGGTATGTTCTTTAGCTGTGGAAAAGCTATCCAGTTTACCCCTCCACCGCTTCGTGTCAACAAAGCGCACCGGATGGCGTTTGTGGTCTCTAACTGATGGGATTCAGAGCAAAGAGGGCTGTACTAAGCTCTGATGACATGTGTTTCATGAAATGGATTTATTGCTATTGTGATTGAAAATCAAGGGAATAAGTGCATGCATTTGTTCTCGATCAGGAAACTACATGAAAGGTTGGAATTCATAAACGTTCGTAAATGAAATAGAAGGGCAGTTAGATATACAGAATAAAAAAACATACTAGATTGCTTTCGTCGTGATTGGCTTTGAGTTCTAACAAAAAAGGGAACCTTTATCCGTATGAAGGAGCTGAGCTACAGAGATGGCTAGCGAATTCAGTATAGAAATGTTAGGATTATCAATAAGCTTGGGCTTCTTGAAGCAAGCGTCTGGCGATGTACATATGTGCATTATTAAGGAAGGCGTAAAAGCAGTCCAAATACAGAGCGGATCGATCCGTAACTCGAAGGTATTCTGGGTGAGTGATGCAGCGACATTACGTAGTTGACCCGAACTTGAAATTGGAACAGCCGCTCCAGGACGAAGACAAATTCGGCACCACACCAAACCTAGAGCCATCTAAGTCGAACTGGAGAAGGCAATCCTGTTGCTGGAATGTACCCAGTACAATCGACCTTGGCTGGAATTGATCTGCTCGCTGAAATGCGAGGCAGATGAACTTTTCCACGAACTCAACAGTATTGTGATTTTTGATCTCCCACATCGGGCCGTTGCTTCCCTGTAAGGAAAACGCAATTACTGGAATACGAAACCCCCCCTTGCCCACAGTTACTGTGGATTTGTTGAAGCACGTCTCGAAGGCGCCAACCGCACCGACGGCCTGAATGCCGATAGCTGCTGCTGAAGAGGAAAACTCTCTCGCCAACGCATCGTAAATGGAGCTTTCTAATCTTGTGTATCTTAGAGTGGAACTAATGGAAGTCCCCCCTACAATGCCCATCTTATTGTTGAAGATTATGTTGGGATCTTTTCTGAGCTGGAGGAGGCTGGCATTGATGGGCAGCTTCACCTTGTTCACAAAGATGGATTCCACTCCGATGAAGTAGGAATCGGGCTCCTGTGGGTTGTTCAGAAGAGGAGTATACTGAAATCGGTTGGAGAAGTCGCCGCCAGGAGGGAATATGTACGGGGTTTGCCCGAAAAACAGAGCGCCGCGACCTGCAACGACGGAAAGGGGAAGGCAGTAGGCGAACCTACGCTTCATTCTGAGTTTTGCAGCCAACTGCTTAGGGAGTGCCAGGAGAGCTCTGCTGAGGCCAGCTGCGCCGACTGCATTGGCAGGAACCGCGGCGTCGGAGTTTAGGAGGATGTCGTCACTGCAGGCGAACGCAAACTTGGGGACGCGTATGAGCTTTCCCGGAACAGATCCATTGACCGAAAGGAGAGAAATGGTGTCAGTCCAGAGGACGGCGCTGGGGCTGGTCCGAAGACTGGCAGAGGCGTAGACGGAGCAGCTGAAATTGGAGCAGACGGGGGTGGGTGCGCCGCTGCAGCCGAAGATGTACCCGGGGTCTCCACTGATGAGTGCACTTTGGACCTTTGCTGACTTGCAAATTGCTGAGTGGTAGAGAACGGGCTCGAGCGGGGGGGAGCGTAAGAGCGGGTGCATGCAGTCCCTCCAGAGGTTGCTGCTGTCGAGATTGAGAAGTAGAGGGCGGTCAAAGGGAGGGCCACCCAGGGGGGACACAGAGTAAAGGGAGGTGGAAGGGTCGTAAGCGATGGGTGCAACAAGGGCTGTGTTGGAGTAAGCGGTGGAGCAGGAATAGCTGAGGATGAAGCTGAACAGTGCAAGCAGGAAGAATGAAGACAGAGAAGCATGCCTATCCTCCATACTCCGAAGAAAAAGATAATGATAAAGTAAGAAGAGAGTGATAGAAACAGATAGTAAGGCAATGTGTATTATGCTGATGCCATCGCTAGGCTATGCAAGCTTATTATATAGAGTCCAGACTCCAGTGGAAGTTTGAGAGGAGCCGCAGTGCGGAAAGGTATGCAATCGGTTGGCAACGCCGCAAGTTCGCAACATCGATGGTCAGCTCAGCACTGCCTAGAGCTCACTGCCGATTCCCGAAGCAGGTAGTTTTAGAATCCGCGGCAGTGCGGCACGGCAACGATGGTCAGCGACTCAACAGTGCGTACAAGATGTCGTGTCGGCGCTGACTAAGGGAAGAGAGTGGACTTCAATGTTTATGTTTGACTTTTCAAAATATATCTATATATCTGTATATAATATTATTTTCTGAGAGTCCAATGAAGTGGAAACACACTCAACCTCATAAGCATAAGGTACAGACACCCGTTTTATGCCGAGCTAAGAATTGAACTTAAGACTTCCTCGTAGAGACTTGAGACATAAAACCACTAGATTACCCGAGCTCGGAACTTCATATAGTTATGATATTATTTATTGACTTTTGAAAATATATCTACATATGTGTATATAATATTGATATATTTGATAAATTAGTAAGTTGGGCTTAAGATGTAAGGGCTGAGTTTTATGGTATGACACGTAAATTTTTGCTCATATCTTTCATACGAGAAATCATGATATGTGTAATGAAAGGGAGGGCCACCCAGGCGCGACATGGAGTAAAGAGAGGTGGAATGGTCATACAAGATGGGCACAACAAGGGCTATGTTGGAGTGAACGTTGGAGCAAGAATAGCTGAGGATGAAACTCAACAGTACGAGCAGGAAGACTGAAGATAATGAAGCTTGCATATCCTCCATATTGCAAAGATAAACAAAGTGATAGACAGAGTTACTAATGGATTGGGAATTATGCTGGCTATGTAAGCTTTATTATATAGAGTCAACAAGAAGGATGAGCACTGAGAGGAGAGGGACTCTGTTCGGGGGAGAGGTGTGTGGTGTCAATATCAATGTTCAACGAGTCCGTAGAGGTTTTAGAATCTGGATTTTGGATTCTGTGGGCAACATCGATGGTCACCAACTCATCAATATCTATATATGTCGGCACTGACTAAGGGCAGAGTCCAATGTTCATCTTAACAAGTTTTTAAATTTTGTTCATGTTTCGTTGTTCTAGTGGTTGAGTCTTTGATCTCTTGAGGTGGAAGTCCAGAGTTCAACCCTGTTCTCTATGAAAAGACCCGTTTCACCATCCTTATTGTGGGATGTTTAATTTATCCTCTTGGGGAGATAATTGGACTTTTGCGTGAGACATTGGAATCACAATTTTGTTCCTTTTTTGACACCCCATCTATCATGATAGACACTAATCTATCATGAAAGATGCCTTTCACAATAAACAAGAGACCCATTTGTCAGACAAATACCCATATATCAGCATAGATGCCCATCTATCAGGATAGATGTCCATCTATTAGGATAGATGCCCATCTATCATGATAGACAGACCGTCCATTGTGAGAAACTGATTCCACGATAGACAATAGACCTACCTATCATGATAGACATGACATATGTCTATTGTGACATATAGAAATCACAATAAACACCGTCTGTCATGATAGACAAGAAATCCATATTTTTTATTTACATATTGATTTTGGGTCTATTTTGAGGCTAATTTTGGAATTTCTTTTAGGGCTATTGGAGCTAATTAAGTGTGTCCAAAAGCAGAGCAAGGTGCAACTACAGAGAAATGCTTGGATGAGCATACTAAGCTCAAGAGCAAATTCCAAAGCACATGACTTGAGGCTGGAAAATTACTCAACCCCCTCAGTGAATTCTATCTTAGGATAAGTGTGCATAGGTGAAATTATTAATTATGGAAACGATAGGAATGGATCAAGTCAGAGATACCCTAATTAACTCAAGTCTTGATTGATAAGTATAGTAAAGTGCAATAAACATAAGGAAACAAACATAATCCAGGGATCAAAAAAGAAATAGGGACAAATAAAAGTAACTCCTAAGGACGTGATATTAAAAACAAGAACCAGACCAAGGAAAATTAAAAAGATCAAGTGACTGATACATAAAAGATCATTGGAATGTGTGTCCACTCTAGACTTATTGGAAATTAAGTGGATCAAATTAATGAACTTTACATCAAATAGACACAAAGAAAGGCTGACGGACAAATCCTCATATCAATGAAAGCCAATATCAATCTTATGGCTATATATGGGGCTCAATAATTTAATGGTTACCCCTACATAGTGAGATTAGACACTAGTTACTTAGAGATGTCTTTCAACATGGAAACACATGTAGTTAGTTCAAGGTGGGCATACCTAGACCCTACAAGGACCCTATAAAATGCAGCTCAAATATATTCGAACTAAGCACTTAGGTGTTCGCATCTATGAGGATGGTTTAAGATGATTGGTGATCCAACTATGAAATCTAAAGCAACCATTAGGAATTGATCACCATGTGGTCAAGTTCGAAGAAGGGTCCTACATAGATAAGCAAGGAACCATGTATGTGGTAGCCAACTTATCTGATAGGATGGATGAATTTTGATCGGTCACACGTGAGTCTAAATTAGTATATCTTTAACAAAAAGATAAAGTGCAAGAACCTATAACTCCTAGAGGTAAATCATCTTATCAAGGATCATCAAATGAGAATGGATCCTACAAGATAACATGAGGATAGAACTCTCTGTTAATAGAGAGATTGAGAAAGCCTTTTTGAGATTCAAACGTGATAGACCTAGCAATCTAGATGGAATTATCATATATGAGATCAAGGATTTTGACGTTCTAGGAAAAGTCATATACATGGACAACAGTTCAGAAAGGATGTATGTTGTTACAAAGCATAGTAGACATGCATACACTTGGAAGTGTGAACACATTTTCCCCTCATACAAGTCTACTAACCTTGATGTCAAAATCGAGCAAGATTTTCTCATGTCCTAGGAGCGTAGAAAGAGAAATCCAAAGAATGACATGAAGTGAGCTTTATGCACACTATAGGAAGGGAAAGATCAAGACTAGACATAGATGAATGAAATGAGACAGAGCACGAGTTCATATGAATCAAAGAGGCATGGATGTCTTTCCTCTACCCATACAAAGAGAGCATCTTAGAATCTTGAGACCCACTCAAGTAGTGAAAGCCATGAAGAATTAATTTGATGGTACTAAAGATCACATAGACAAATTCAAGTACTAAGCATGGAATAATTCAAGGAGTTTTTCACTCAATACGAGGCTTTTGGGCTTACTTTGAAAAAAAAGCCCTAACATTTCAACCATTACATGAAGGTCAATTCAAGAATATCTCATGGTTTCTAGATGCGTTCATTTCAAAATTCTCCATGAGTGGAATTAGACACAGCGCATCATCCTTGATCCATAGCTTCGAGCAAAAACCACAAGAAATGGTCAAATTAAGAGGACATAGGTTTAGGAAATACATTGAGATATGCCCAATCCCAGTGTTACCTACCCAAGCTAAACACGTTTCCTTGTTCTTAGATGGTATATTGAGGAGAAAGTTAAGGTCATATGTCTATTTGAAGTAGCCTCATTCCTTAAAGCAATGCTCAAGAATGTGTAATGATATTGACAACAACTTGGGTGATGAACTGGAACTCTCTAAGCTCTGAAAGGAATTAGAGTGTTACACTATTATTACATCTAAACCCACGACGTTGATGGATGAATTTGTTGAACAGGAAGCTGAAAATTTAGGATTCTAGAATAAATAAGCTTAGAGAGTGGTCATGGTGAAGCGTTGGTATACTTGTGGAGGTGATCACATGCCTTATATATGTCCCATGCAAGCTCAGAACATAGGGAACTTAAATGCCTAGTATTGCACTATGCCACTACAAGGAATATAGGCGTATAGAGACGGTTAAGGTGACAGAATTTTGTCGCTATAAAATTGCAACATGCATCGTAATTAGCGTCGCGCGCTGACTGTCGCTTAAATGACGGAGAAAATGATGGTTTTTGCCACTTGTGGCACGACGGGGATCCGACGCTCCCATACAGCGTCGCTAACACGACGTTATTAAATAGCGTCGCATAGGCGACGATCTTTAGCGTCGCATAAGCGACGCCAAAAACATGTCGCTTACGCGATGATGGGTAGCACCGCTTACACGACAGTCTGTTGACGGACAAAAATTAAAACTTTGGAGGCTCTTTGATTGGTATTTTCACGTATCCGATCAAAGAGCTCTCCAACGTTCGCAATTGCGTTGCGCTTACGAGCTGAAGCAAATATATGCAGAATTGTTGTTTTGCCTAAGCTCTCTCTTATTGTCTCCCTCTGTCTCTGTTTCTCTCTTTCTACATCTTTCTCTCTTTGAATTCTCTCTCTCTCTCTCTTTTCTTTCTCTCTTTATTGCAGGTTATTCAAGAAGCTAACCAAGCAAAAAGTATGGCTAACTATTGTAAGTACAATTTCTATTCTTTGTATATCATTTGAATTGTGTTATTTTGATTACATAGCATACTCACACTTATTGGTATGCACTTATACACTTATACATGATGAAGATGCACTTTCACACATATACACATATACACATGCACATACACACACATATATACACACAGATACATGTGCACATACACTTAGACATACACACATATACACATGCATATGCACAAACATTCCTACAACCACATAAAAAGACTTACATGCATGCATTATTGCATATGTGTATATATATATATATATATATATATATATATATATATATATATATATATATATATATATATATATATATATATATATATATATATACACACATACACACATCAACATATATGCAAATACATGTATATGCACATCCACATGCATGCACATGGATGCAAATGGAAATGCATCCACATACACATGCATGTTTCATACATATACACATGCATATACATATACACATATACATATACATATATATATATACACACACACACACACACACACACACACACACACATATATATATATATATATATATATATATATATATATATATATATATATATATATATATATATACATATACACACATATACATATACATGCATATACATATACACATATACATATACATATACATATACATATACATATACATATACATATACATATACATATACACACATATACATATACATGCATATACATATACACACACACACACAAGAACACGCACATACTCATACACACATATACACTTATACATGCACATGCACATACATACATATACACACACATACACATGCAGATACATACATATACACACACATACATATACACTTAGGTACACACATGTGACTGAATTATATAATTAAAGTATTAAAACACATATACAAATGCACACACACATGCACATATCTACATATACACATATACATGCACATACACACATATACACATAGAGTTATACATATACATGCATATACATATACACACACATACACATGCACATGCACATACTCATACTCACATATACACTTATACATGCACATGCACATACATATATATACACACACATACACATGCACACATAAATATACACACACATACATATACACTTAGGTACACATATATGAATGAATTATATAATTAAAGTATTAAAACACATATACACATGCACACACACATGCACATACCTACATGTACACATACTCATGCACATGCACATACTCATTCATGTTGAAGTTAGACGTCTACGGAAGCACGCAAACAACACAAGGAAGAAGAAGAAGCTTGGAGCACAAAACACACAATACTGAATGTATTACTAGAGAATGTACAAAGATTAGTAGCCCATTAGGGCAATAGATGTATATACAAGCCGAGGGAAAAAAACCTCCTAAAGAGGAAAAAAGTGCCCCGGTGGTCCTAGTGTGTTCACACACATCACTACCTAAATATATGAACAAATCCCCCCTGGGAGTGATGCGGTGAACAAGGAGCTGGCACTCATGTATAAGGAAGTGCCCAGCTATGTGGAAATCACTCCACAAAAGGAAGTAAGCCCAAAGCTTTGCGGAAAGCTTCAAACTTCTCCCTAGGCAGAGCCTTCGTGAAAAGGTCTGCAATGTTCTCCTGCATGGGCACATATGCCAAGCTGATCTCCCTAGTAGAGAACCTCTCCCTGACATAGTGATAATGCACCTCAATGTGCTTAGTGCGAGCATGGAACACAGGGTTCCTCGCAACTGCCAATGCGCTCTGACTGTCAGTGAAGATGGTGGTGGCAGAAGACTGGCCAACACCCAAATCAACCATAAGGTGTCTGAGCCACACACACTCAACAGTCGCTGTGAAAGCTACCCTATACTCAGCCTCACAACTGGAAGTGGCCACAATAGGCTGCTTCTTGCTCAACCAAGATATACATGAGCTACCAAGCATGAAGCAAAAACCACTGGTGGACACACGAGTGTCATAGCAACCAGCCCAATCTGAGTCAGAAAAAGCATGCAAATCTGGCGGTAGTGATCCCCCCTTGGGATAAAACAACCCAAGTAGCCGAGTACCACTCAAGTAGCGAAAGATGCGCTTCACCTCTGAAGTAAGAGGCGAAAAAAAAAAGATTTAGACGTAATCTCGATAATAATGAGATTCCAGATATACCTTCTTTCACGGATTGGCTATATAGTCGTTTGCAACGCGCCAACGCAAATAATGAAGAAATATTAGATGAGCACAGAGAGTTAATGATAGGTTGTGAACAAAAGGTAATTTTATTAAAATAATATTTTATTTTTTTCATATATGTATGTTAGTTTCTATTTACTAACTGAATTTATTTTGCAGGCTCGAATGTTCACTAACATGTGGGCTTTTGGACAACATATTAGAATCAAAGCCATTGATTCTTTACGTAAAACAGAGGATTCTAGTATTGTTGCTTCTTTCAAGCAACTATCACGTGCTAGCTCAAAAGACACGAACCTTATAGATAGCGAACTTGGTTATGTAGGAACTATTGTTGGTATCTATGAAATTTCATTTCGTACATTCAAACAGGTAGAAAAAAGTTTATATTTTTTTTATAGAGTTAGTTATTTTTTTAAGCACCTAATAATAGGCTTTTGTTGTTATATATTTTGATAGGTCATGTTGAAGGTTAATTGGTTTTGAGCGGAGTATAAAGGTAGTAATTCCACATTAAGAAAGTGTTAAACGTGCAACTAACCGTCAGAAGCACGTTTAAACATCTATCTGGGTTCTTGGGAGTGGAAGGGGTCTGCTAGGCAGAGGCCCTATGCTTGATTTTCCCAATAATCATCTCGCACACAACCATATACTAATGCTCAAGAACTCTTATTCAGAATCTGTTTACACTTCGTAATCTTCCAGTTCGCAATCAAACTCTTCCAAAGTTTACCGAACACACTCCAGTAGGGTGCTCTCAACATACAACGCCAGGCTATTCAGTATCGTGATACAGAGTTACTTGATTAACTCAAGAACTGTTCCGAACACGAACTACTGTAACACTAGGGACAATAACAGTAACTCAACCTTTACCGAATAGGTGTAGATAATCAAACAAAATAGAAGACGCAGAAGAACTCAAAAGTCTCAAACACACAGTACTGAAGGTCGATTCGTACACCGATTAAGACTTACTCAGTGATCAGTGTACCATATAAGAACTACCGTAACACAACTCGCAGTAATAACCTTTACGGAACAATGATTCAATACGCAACTTAAGACGAGCCTTACTGCAACTTAATCTTTACCGTACAAGGAAAGATCTCAACACAGAAGACAACACAATACGACTCAGAGTTCTAAAAAAAAACACTACAGCAACTACATAGACTTCATCAACCAGACAAACAGTCTGGTGATCCAACTGATCGTCGATGTAAATCACAAACCAAACAGGTATCGATAACAAGCAAGACAGCGACGAGAAGAGAATACTCAGAATTACTCAACACACTACAGCAACGTTACAGATCAATCACCCAGACAGACAGTCTGGTGATCCAACTGATCGTCACCGAGCACCTCTTTTTCATTCATTTATATAAAGATTACAAACATCTTTGTAACAACCTTTCGTTCGTGTGGAATCTAAAAAGATTCAGTTTTTACAATTGCCAATCCCGCGGCCGACTAACACTGGCACGCACGGTGGACTCGAACCCGCAGGTTTACAAAAATTATGGTTCATCTACAATGCCATCTAAATACATCGATCGGGCTAATCTAAAAGTTCGAGCGATTTTCTTCTTTAAGGCTTCTAACATCTGTCTCAAAATATCTGGTTCTACTAATTGGGCATCTGTTCATACAGAACTTAAGGAAATGGCTTCGGTCATCAAAACTTCTGCCTGCGTCTGCAGAAAAGCTTCCTATAGATAAAAATCGTTTGATAATGCCGCATCCCTGGACACTTTCATTTCTGCAACTTGCTTATCCATTTTGGCTAATCTATCTTTCTGACCATCTAGCTGGTTCTCCCTTCTTTCTATCTCCTGATTTTGAAACTGGATTGTCCTGGAGTAGGCATCCTTTCTCTTCGAAGATCTGTTATCACTTTTTGTAGTTGAGCTTCCACGGTCAATTTACGTTTGAGAATACTGTTTACTTCAAATAAATCAGACTTGTTTCTCCGGAGTTCTTCATTAGTCTTCTTGAGCAAATCTGCCATCTCTTGTCCTTGCTGTATTGCTTCATGTAGCTGTTGTCTGGTTTCCTCTAATAGATTCCCTAAAGCTACTCGTGCATCTTCTTTATCCTCTACTAACTGCTTCAACTTGACTAATTCTGCATCTGCAACACTTAGTAATTCATCTTTCTCTTGGACTGCTGTCAGAGCCGCATCTCTTTGATTGATAATTATTTCCTGTTCTACAAGTCTGGCCTGCAGCTCCTGAATTTGTCCGTTTAACGCATGATTTTCTGCCTTGACTGCCTGTAATTCTTCCTGGAGAGGAGTGATGTCTGCCTCCAACACATCAACTTTGTGTTGAAATTCATCTCGGATATTATCTGTCACTTGCTTCATTTGTGCAAGTAGTTGTTGTGATAAGTGGATCAGCATTTGACCCATGGACGCTAGCTCAGAAAATAAGGGAATTGAAGGAATTGGAGGATGAGAACGGGGTTGAGATGAAGAAGCGTTGAGGAGCTGCTGGGAATTCGGTGGAGAGTAATTTGGTGATGAGGATGAAGAAGCAGTGGGTTCGTTGGGGACCATGGGTGGAATAGGAATAATGGGTTCAACTGGAGGTTCGAGTGGATGAGTAGGAAGATTAGTAGTTGTGTTGGTTACCTTTTCGGTTATTGGTTGTGTAGTGTCATCAGGGCCGGTAGCTGTAGACTCCACTGCTTTAAGCAGTTCTTCGAAAACCTCTTTAATGATAGGTTCTCCATCCTCTTGCTTTTCCTGCTCAGATTGCTGTTGAGATGCTTCTTCTGACGAGCTTGTTTGAGATTCGGTGGTAGCATCTTGTTCTTGTTGCCTTTCTGAAGAAGACTGTGCTGATGATTCATGATGCATTGATGTTGCGGTGTCATGGAAGGTTTCTTCGTCCTGTCCTTCTTCTTCTTTGTCATCTGCTTGATCATTGGCGGTAGAGCCTTGTACCTGACTATCTGATGAACTAATTCTGATTCTTTTCCGGCGGGGAAGGTGGAAAATCTCTTCGTCATCCTCTTCATCATCGTCCAAGATTTGTGCAGACTCTTCATGGTGTAGAACGGGTCCTCGGGGTGGTGGTTGCGCTGTTTGGATGGCCGGAAATAAGAAACTGAGAATGTGTGGTAGCCTCGATCTTGGCATATCTCCCTTATTGACCTCCTTGATGATTAAAACACATTCTTTGTGAATGCGGCAGAAGAAATACGAAGCAAAGTTGACAGGTTCTCGAGCAGCTAAATCTATAGCGGAGTAAAAGGGACGAGATATTCCATATGTGCGCTTTTGGAGATTCAAAATGGCAACTAAAAATTGGAATGCTTATCTCTCAGGTTCGGGGCGACAGAGGATTGCATATTCATTGGAGGAGTATCTAGGGAATAGCTGGATCATGGTAGCTATTGGTAAATTCGGGCCATTCTCTCGTCCTTGCCGAGGGAGTCGAAATGCATCAGCAAAGGCCTGGAAAGTGATTACGGTACAGGATGGTAGGGCAGTGATAGGCCAACTCTGCTCGGTGGCAGGTGTGGCAATGATGGCGGCAATTATGTGGGCATAGAACGGGTGGCAATCCACTAAATGCCAAGGCAGTTCAGCAAAATTGACCAACCCACGGCTGCGTAGGAACTCTCCTACATCGGCAGGGAGTCCGTCACGGAAAGCGGCGAAGTTTGCCAGAGCTTCCATGGCGCACACACTAAGACACAAAGCACAGGGTATACAGTTTGCACAAGCACACAAATCACGCAAACACAATAGCGATTAACAGTGAAACGAAAAAGGTTAAGTAGATGCTTTGCAGCGGGAAGCAATCGAAATTACTAATCATCGCGCGATGTTGAGATGATAACTTCTTAACTTCAGTGGGCATGCATGAGCAGAATCGATAAGGCAGGGCGGCTGTTAATCATAATTAGGTATCAAAACGAGGATATTTACAAACTTATTTTATTAAGCATGCAAAAACAAAAAAAGAAAAAGAGGAAACAAAAAATACGCGGCCATCCGTGGAGCGTTTTAGTGCGGATCAGATGTTTGATGATACGGCCGCAACTTCGAACCATTTATCACCTTCGGAAGAGCAATTCCGATCAAAGTAGTCAACCAAAAAGTGGCTGGGCCCACCTTTTCAGAAATCCAATAGGGACCAAACCATCGTAACTTGAATTTTCCAACCGAGCGATTTGCTTTTGCATTATAAATAACACAAGCTGTCCTATCTTAAAAATTGGAGTTTGCAGATACCAGTCATGAGTACGAGCTTGTCTTAACTGCACTTCCTGAATAGTCAGAAAACTTTCCCAGCGATGCTCATCTAGTTCTCCGAGTGTGTCCAACAGAAATGGTAAGGAATCTTCCGGTATCAATTTTTGAGTGATGGCCACACATAAACTTGGCACAACGATCTCCATGGGTGCTATGGCTTCCAACCCATAAGCCAGTTTGAAAGGGGTTAATCTTGTTGCTACCTTGTAGGTAGTCTTGTACACCCATAATACTGTAGGTAACAGTTGATCCCACCTTTCTGGTGATTCCAAAATTAGTTTTTGAAGCATATTCAACAAGGTTTTGTTTGTACTCTCAACCAAACCATTAGCACGAGGATAATAAGGAGAACTGAATTTATGCATAATCTGAAAAAGAATGTGTGAGTGCTTTCATTAAGTTGTTAACAAAATGCGTGCCTTGGTCTGTAACAAGCTCCAAAGGTAAGCCAAAATGCGGGAAAACATCTTTCATTAGACACTTTGCCACCGAAACAGCTGTGGTGGACTTTAAAGCCCATGCTTCTGCCCATTTGGTAGCATAATCTGTACATGTCAGAATATAACGATTATTAGTGAGGATTGCTAGAGGTGTAATAGGTCCAATAAAATCTAGACCCCACTTCTGAAAAGGCTCCAACGGCAAGATAGGTTGTAGAGGGAAAAAATGGCGTTGTAGAGGCTGTCCAGACCTTTGACAAGTATTGCATTGTTTGACAAACTGAGATACATCCCTGTACATAGTAGGCCACCAAAGTCCACTTTGCAGAATTTTTCGGTGCGTTAAATCTGCTGCAAAGTGTCCACCGGAAGGAATTGAGTGAGCCAGAGTAATGACTGAATTAACTTTGTGTGGAGGAATACAACGAAGTAAAATTCCAGTGTGATCCATATAGTATAATTCTCCAGCAATTAACCGAAATCTGCGACTGTACACTGCAATCTTCCTACGCATTGCAGGAGAGGTATGAGCAGGAATACATCCATCAGTAAGAAAAGTTAATATCTGATCATAATATGTAGATGGCATAGGTGGTTCTGCAGTTTCATCATTAGTTGGTTCAATAACATAAATCGCTGGTGTGGTGTCATCTACACCGACCGGAGCTTCACCGAAATCTAAGCGAGAAAGGAAATCTGCTAATGCATGTGAACTACCGGGCCGATGAATCACTTCATAATCAAACTCTTGTAAAAGCAGAACCCAACGCACTAATCAACCACCTAAATGCTGTTGTTGTACCAGATAGACAAGTGCCGCATGATCTACATGAAAAGTAAATTTGCGGCCAAGTAAATAGTGTCTGAATTTCTTTACAGAATACACTAAACCCAGACATTCTCTTTCAGTTACAGAGTAATTCTTTTCTAGAGGAGCAAGTCTTCTACTCGCATAGTAAACAGGCCGGAACCACTTATCAGTTTGTTGCATTAACACACTTCCAATGGCTATATCTGATGCATCTATGAAAACATGAAATGGACATTCCCAATCAGGTGGTTGTAAAATTGGGACCTGCGTTAATAAACACTTTAGACGATCAAATGCTGTTTGACATTCTTGAGTCCAATCAAACTGTTTAGGAGTACTCGTGATTAAACGATTGAGTGGAATGGCTAAATGAGCGAGCCACCGTAAATGACGACCATGCCATCTCACTTGACCCATGAAACGCATTACTTCCTTTGGTGTAGTAGATACAGGTGCTTCTAACACAGCTGCTACCTTATCTGGTCGACTTGTATGCCCTGTCCAGATACAATATGGCCAAGTAACTTACCACATGAAACCGCAAACACAGATTTGTTTGGGTTCAGACAGAGTCTGTATTCTCTGCATTTCTCAAAGCAGCACCGTAAATGGAACAAGTGTGCTATCATTTTACCGAACAAAGAGAAATCATCAAGATATACTTGCATAAAAGAGGTAAGATAGGGGGAGAATATTTCCTGCATACACCTTTGGAAATTACTGGGGGCATTTCTTAATCCAAACCACATAACAGTACAAGCAAAAACACCCCAATTGGTAATGAACACTGTTTTTGGTATATCTTCCTCAGCCATTCTAACCTGATATACCCACTGTATCCATCCAGAAATGAATACATTTCGTGCCCAGCCACTCTATCCAGCATTGTATCAAGAAATGGAAGAGGAAACAGATCTGGCACCGTAGCTGCATTTAGCTTTCGGTAATCCACACATATGCATAGCTGCTTATTCTTTTTAGGGACGATAACAATGGGTGATATCCACTCTGCATGCTCTACTGGTACAACGAATCCAACTTTTAATAACCTATCAAGCTCTGCCTTTACCTTTGCTGCATAGTTTGGATTCATCCGGTAGCTGGGTTGTTTGATTGATTTTGCTTCTGGCTTCAGCATGACCCTATGTTGATAAATGCGAGGGTCCAACCCCTTCATATCTTTGTAATCCCACGCAAAAACATCAGAGAACTCTCGAAGTAGCTGGATTAAATCTGCTTGAAACACTTCCGGTAAGCTTTCCTTTATCTTGACAGGACGCGGATTTTCTTCATCTCCTAAATTATAGGTGATCAACTGATCTTCTAGAACATAGAATTGTTGGGACTTTTCTCTAACAGCGGGTGGGTTTAAAAGTTGTCGTAGATCAGTGTCATCTATAGCAGCAGTATCTTCTTTCTTGTCTTCTTCAGTCACAGGCATCACCGTACAAACTGTCGGATTCCAATTATCTACAACAGATCGTGCTGGCGGTTGTATTGTGACTATCTTCTGTATCCCGAGGCTGAATATCTGAACTGTCGGAATCTGTATCATCAGCCTGTACACTCTCCGGCTTGATAATATTGTTTAGTATGTTTCGGATTTCAGCTTCGAATAAGCTACCTTCCTCCTTGATATCAAAGGTAGGAAAACTTACTCCAAATAGCGGTGACTGGACTGAAGATTCACCAAGAAATGGTAAACCGTCACTGGAAAACTGTGAATAACTGGTACCGAAATAACACCGGAAGGTGTCGAATTTTCACCAAAGCAAGGTGCTTTTTCACCTTCACTGATTTCTTTGGCCAAGACGTTTCTATCCGCAGACAAATTCGAATCTTGACCCAATAGTGTTAAATTAACTTCATGTTGTGTCCTGGTAGACTTTGGAGTTACTATTTCTTCGACAGAATGTGCCAAAATCGCACCGGAATCTGCTAGAAATGTAGTATGTTCCACCGGAATACTACTGGAATCACTACTTGCGTTCTTCAATTCCTTGACAACTGGGTTAGACTTATCTGCACTTCTACTTCCTGGAGGCGTCCTTAGCAAATTAGGTATCGCCCAAGACTGTTGGTTTCTTCTATGCTTTGGGTATGATTCATCGGAACGAGTAATCGGCATATACTATGTTTGCAATACTTTGCATACTATCCTTCTTTATGGTCGATTCACAATCTATGACCACTTTCACAATCAATCAACGAGCACTCTTGATGCCACAATTGCACAGACAAATGGCAACAATCTGGTCTGTTGCCACCTTCCCACAGACGGTGCTAGTGTTAAACGTGCAACTAACCGTCAGAAGTGCATTTAAACATCTATTCGGGTTCTTGGGAGTGGAAGGGGTCTGCTAAGCAGAGGCCCTATGCTTGATTTTCCCAATAATCATCTCGCACACAGCCATATACTAATGCTCAAGAACTCTTATTCTGAATCTGTTTACACTTTGCAATCTTACAGTTCGCAATCAAACTCTTCCAAAGTTTACCGAACACACTCCAGTAGGGTGCTCTCAACATACAACGCTAGGCTATTCAGTATCGTGATACAGAGTTACTTGATTAACTCAAGAACTGTTCCGAACACGAACTACTGTAACACTAGGGACAATAACAGTAACTCAACCTTTACTGAATAGGTGTAGATAATCAAACAAAACAGAAGACGCAGAAGAACTCAAAAGTCTCAAACACACAGTACTGAAGGTTGATTCATACACCGATTAAGACTTACTCAATGATCAGTGTACCATATAAGAACTACCGTAACACAACTCGTAGTAATAACCTTTACGGAACAATGATTCAGTACGCAACTTAAGACAAGCCTTACTGCAACTTAATCTTTACCGTACAAGGACATATCTCAACATAGAAGACAACACAATACGACTCAGAGTTCTCAAAAAAAATACTACAGCAACTACACAGACTTCATCAACCAGACAAACAGTCTGGTGATCCAACTGATCGTCGATGTAAATCACAAACCAAAAAGGTATCGATATCAAGCAAGACAGCGACGAGAAGAGAAGACTCAAAATTACTCAACACACTACAGCAACGTTACAGATCAATCACCCAGACAGACAATCTGGTGATCCAACTAATCGTCACCGAGCGCCTCTTTTTCATTCATTTATATAAAGATTACAAACATCTTTGTAACAACCTTTTGTTCATGTGGAATCTAAAAAGATTCAGTTTTTACAATTGCCAATCCGGTGGCGGACTAACAAAAGGAATTATCTAGGTTTTGGGCAATTGATTCTTCCAAGGTAATGCGATCTACTAAAGAACCATATATTCTTCCTAGGCATATTGAACAAGCATTTTTTTATAAAAACCCAGATGCTCATCCTTGGTGGCAAGTCATTCATGTGCAGCCTAGAGGTAGGTCATTGTTTGAACAGTTTATTGTTAGAGAGATCGAAGAAAGTCCTCTTGATGATTCAGTATCAGATACTGATACATCAACATTTGAAATAGAAATTAGAATCATTATACGTGATAATGATACTAATCTTTTTGATGAAGAGGATAATTCTCTACATGCTGGTTCTACTGATGAGGAAGAGGAATTACCAGAAATAGATATTAATCCATCAATAGATGTTGTGATTCATGAGAACATAGATTTAACAATAGAAGAAATAAATGAAATCAATAAGGATAATGAAGATGAGACTATATTGATGTCTTACCAAAATGATGGCAATAATGAAAACATATGAGCAGATTAGATAGTAAATTCTACTCTAGTTATCGATCAATAACTTGAAGCTTCTGAATGGATATCAGATAATAGATTTTTTTATTAACTTGAATAACGATGAATCCTACTAGAGAGATGAAATCATGTTCTTCTAAGTTAGAACATGAAGCTCGGGAGTATGCCTAATTATTTTATATATAGCTTTATCTTCGAGGAGCAAATTTTTATCATGTATGTATGCATATGTGTGTGTATTCATGTGTATTATATGTATACATATGTTAGTATGCATATATATATGTATTTCATGTATATGTATGTGTTTGCATGTGTGTGATATATGTATACATGTGTTAAATATGCATATATGTATATATGCATATGCATTTATGTAAAATATTCATGTATTCATGTAATATATGCAAGTGTTTATAATTGTGTACATGTATATATGTATATGTGTCTATGTGTAAATATGTACATGTAAATATGTATGCATGTATATATATGTTTCTGTGTGCATGTAGGCATGTATATGTGATGTGTACATGTATATATGTATATATGTCTATGTGTAAATGTGTACATGTAAATATGTTAGTATGTATATATATATTTATGTGTGCATTTAGGCATGTATGTGTGATGCATAATATATCTACTCCATTTTATATTTATGTATCCTATCTACATGATGTGTATATATCTTTATATATATTATGATCCTCGTTGATTCGAGTAGCTATATATAGAGGGATAAGGTTGGGAGGAGAGACATCTCTCTAGTAGGACGTCGGAGGTGTACATATACTTCAAACATATGGCTAAAAGGTTGAATTAGATTTTTTAAATTAGGGGTTTTAAAATCCTAATATCAAAAATAGTGTTTTCAATTTAGGATTTTTGAAATAGGATTTATTTATTTATTTATTTATGCATATGCATGTGTTGTGTATGTATGTGTATCTATATGTGCATATGCATGTGTTGTGTGTGTGTATATATGCATGTGTATATGTATATATGCATGTAAATATGATTATATGAGTCTATGTGTGTGTACATATGATTATGCATGTGTATGTGAGTATGTGTACGTGTATGTGAGTATGTGTATGTGTCTATGTGTATTCATTATATGTGTGTAACTGCATGCATGTGTATGTGTGTGTAAAAATGTGCATGTATGTGTGTGTATGTATAAATGTGCATGTATATGTATATGTGTGTAAATGTGTATGTATGATGTATATGTGTGTGTATGCATGTATTTATACCTCTAGTCTCACTCTTTTCTCTCTCTCTCTCTCATATACATACATATTGTGTCTATGTGTGTATGTGTGTGTATGTGTGTGCGCGTCTATGTGTATGTGTGTGTGTCTATGAGTGTGTATGTGTTTATGTGTGTGTATGTGTCTATGTGTGTGTATGTATCTATGTGTGTATGTGTATGCATGTATGTATGCATATGTGTGTGTATGCGTGTGTATGTGTGTGTATGCATTATGTATGCATATGTGTGTGTATACATTATGTATGTGTATGTATGCATGTGCATTATGTATGTATATGCATTATGTATGTATATGCATTATGTATGTGTATGTATGCATGTGCATTATGCATGCATATGTGTGTGTATGCATGTAAGTATGTATGTATGTACGCATATGCATATGCATTATGTATGCATATGTGTGTGTATGCATGTAAGTATGTATGGATGTACACATATGCATATGCATTATGTATGCATGTATGTGTATGTGTGTGCATGTCTCTCTATGTGTGTGTATGCATATATGTGTGTGTATGTGTGTATGTGTGTGTATGTGTGTGTATATGTATGTGTATATGTGTGTGCATGTGTATGCATTATGTGTGCATGTGTGTATGCAACATTATTTGTGTATGTGTGTATATGTGTGTGTATTTGTGTGTATGTGTGTGTCTATGTGTATGTGTGTGTTTGTGTCTATGTGTGTATATGTGTGTGTGTATGCATATATGTGTGTGTAAGTGTGTGTGTGCGCATACCTTGCTTCAAGTAGATGTGTCTCTCTCTCTCGCACGATCTCTCTCTCTCTCTCTCTCTCTTTGAATTCGAATGGCTCCACCTAAAAGTGATCCCCAAAGTTAGGAGATATTCCCTCAGCTCAAAAATTCGTGGTTTTAGGTAGTTAGAGCCACGAAATTGCTTTTACATCATGGATGAGGTAAGCCATCCTTTTCCTTTTTCTTTTTCCAATTACAAGAGATAAAAAAGAACTCTTTTACAAGAGGTGTTCACATGACTCCTCATGTGACTTACAAATGAGGATAATATCAAGCATATCAAGCATGTAGGCTTGGGTAAAATGCACCAACAATATTTTCACTAAAGCACTTGGAGCGAAGAAATTGAAGAAGTTGTGGCAGATGCTTGGATTATAAGGCATGACCTTGAGCTTAAGGGGGAGTGTTGAGATATTAAGATCAACATGTGATGATCACATATGACACATACCGGTTTTCAATTCTTTGAAATGTATAGTGGTTACATCAATATAGGTTAGGAATACTTTTAGTGAGCTTTACTAGCTTTATCTACCGAGAGTGATGACACATTAGTTTCTTGCTAAATCAATCATTAGTGGACATTAGGGTTTTTTATCATTGTATTATTTCATTCTTATATATTCTCTTTATGCAATAGAAGAAGTAAAAGAACATCATTCTTCCTTGCCTCAATTTGTGTGTGCTCCTCTCTTTGTGAGAGTGTGTGAGAGCTCTCTTCCTTATCTCCTTTCTCTTGAAATGTATTGGCAACAAAAGGGTTTTGGAATATTGTGCTTGATGTTGAAAAACATCCTAATATACATGAAAATAGAGTTATTGAAGGTGATGTAGATGGTTCTAAAGATGATGATCTTCAATTTCTTGGTCGTGTTCTAGCTCCTATTGCACCTATTGTAGAGTAAATTTGTTGAGATGGCATAGATGCATAGGCACATGCATTGATATCCTTGTCTCTCAAATGTGCCATTAGCCCTCATATTCACTCTTGGGAGAGAATGAAAGATGCTTGGGATAATCTTATAACATTATTCCAAGTAAGAAATGAGGCTTGTGTTGCTAATCTCTGAAAACAGTTGAAGAGTGAGTATATGAATGAAGGAGATTTTATAGAAAACGTTTTGACAAAGATTAAGTATTTGAAGGAGCAATTGATTTCTATCGATGAAATCTTGCTAGGTAGTTCACTTATACTGACTATTCTTGAAAATCTTCTAGATTCATATCAGATTTTTTTCTTCTATTCTTTGATGGGTGATAAAAGGAAATCCAAATGCCCTAGTCTATGCTTTTTGCAGGAAGATCAATCTATGGAGAACAAGTCAATATGAATGTTGGAGATCAAGCTTTCTTATCTAGTCAAAAGGGAAAACACAAATGTACCTCATCTACTAGTAAGCACAAATATGTTAATTTTGCATAGTCGAATAAGAAAGATAAACATGATAAGAAAAAAGAAAATAAAAAACTATTTTGCAAATACTATAAGGCCAATGATCATGTTATAAAGAGTTCTCCCAAACTAGCTTCAAAAGAGCCAAAGAAGAAAGAATCTAGAATGGTTTTTGTAGAGGCCTCTATACTTAAAACAAAGTCTCCTAAGTTGTTTCAGAATGAAGAATGGACATTAACTACTATTTGCAACTATGACCCATCTTTTCATGAGTAGTGTATGTATGTACTAGAATCAAATGTTTTGTACTTTGATAGTGGGATAACCAAACATATTACCTTGTAGTGTAGTTTCTTTAGTTACTTGAGCTTGCCCCTACACGGTATACTATCACATGTGCTAACAACACCTCTTATCCTATAATGGGAGTTGGAGAGATCATTTTGACTACTACTGATGATAGGTTTGTTGTCAGTTTTAACATTATCCAATATTGGTTTGGTTATCAAATTTATTGATGAAAGATGTATAGTACATGATCTCTCGAATGTTCATATTATTATTACTTTTGGCATTTTATGTAGTGGGTTGTATAAGCTCATAGACTATGTGAAATCTATAAATGATTCAGCATGTGCGGTTCATGATTCCTAAGCTATCTAGATGCAAATTTTTTGGCATGCACACTTTGGTCATCTAATTTTTTTTACTTTGCTTCACCTACAAAAATCTGAAATGATGTCCTCTATGCCCAAACTTGAAGCACCTTCTAAACATGTATGTGATCCTTGTCACTCTAGCACAATAAAAGATCCACCTCATAAATGTCAATCCCGGGAGATGTGAGGATGATAGGACGACCATGAGTGATAGGAGTGCACAAGTGAGTCAGTAAGAAGCACTAGGAAATACACAAGTAATTGTGATATTTTGTGTACTCGTATGTGTACTTCTTTGGATTAATTGCTACACACAGAGAACATTTTTGTCTTATTCTAGACAAACATATTGTGATATTTTATGCTAATCAAGATACAGAGACTTCCGGTGCAATTTTCTTTCTTCTTCATCTCCATTCTTCTCCTACAAACACTCAAGCCTCTTTCAACTAAAGAATCCCCCAACAAAACTTGGCATGCCCGATGGGACAATGCCGCTTGAGCATAGCAGGACCATAATTACAAAGTGAAGAAAAAGTGCAAAGGTGTCGGCAATTGGATTGAAGAGGTAACTTTCCATTTTCCTTGGAATTCAACTTAAGCCTAAGGAATAGGATGCGCAGCTAATGAGTGCAAACCAATCACAAACCTTAGGAGTTTCTTTCAAAACAACAAGAAGGAGAGTAACTCGTATGTCATGCAGCCCTTTTTCATCCACATCATCAATAAGAAATAGGGCAGCTCAAGTAGACTTAGAAACTTTAAATCGAGATTGAATATCAAATTTCCTACCTTTATAAGATTAGCACATGAAGACTCGAATAGGCATGTTAGGCAATTTTTAGCCCTATGTAAAACAATCAGGTTAATGGGAAGAGAAGATGCATTTCTAATCCTCCTCCCAACAACATTGGAGGGTCTAGTAGACAAATGGTATTGCAGACACATTTCTTGAATTTGTTACTAGAGCCAAAACACTAATGGATAAATTACCATGTCCTCCCCATGATTTTTTTAATCAAAACGTGGCTTGCTAAACCACTTCCAATATCCACATAGTGCAAGATCAAGGTATTGGTGCTCCCCATATCAACAATTGAAGAATTCACTACCACAACAACAAGGCTGAAGAAAAATAGAAACCAATATAGAATTGGCTCTTCTAGTTTACCATACCCTATGTAACCTGAAGACCTAGTAACACAATTGAGGAAAGAGGTTTAGTTCAAAAGAAAGAAGCCCCAACAAAGAAGAAGAAAGTGCACTTACTCAACTAAGGTGTAAAATTGAAGCATTGAAACAACAAAAGGAAGAGGAGGCTCAAGCAGAAAAATTGGCACAACTTCGATAGGAGCTACAAGTATTTCATGGAAGTGGCATCAAAAGTGGAATATGGTGCACCATGTGTACCAAATACGACAATCTGATAAGTGATTTCCCTCTTTTAAGTGCAACTTTCTAGTTATGCAAGAATCCTGACCATGAATCCCATGAGTCTCTATTAGACTCAAGATATGATAGGCAAGAGATGGTTGAACTACATCCTAAGAGGGAGGATTAGAAAGTAATCCTCAGCCATGGCTTTTGGGGCAAGTGGTTAGCCCATCATACTCCTAGCCATTAGGTCATGAGTTCAAATCCCACAATTGGTATCAAAGTCTAGGAAGTAAGCTTGGGCAAGTGGATGGAGGGCGCCATATAAGAAACAAGCAATTAGCCATGCACTCTTAGTGCAAAGTATATTGCAATGGTCCATCCTAGTCACGATGCTCTCATGCATCACGCCAAGGAACACACATTGGATTCCATGTCCAACTTACTTCCAAATCTCCTTGCTTTTTGTTGAATTGATTCTATGACTAGGTCCATGTGTGAGCATAGTCACCAATGTTTCACCCCATGTTGCACATACTTCCAAATCAAGCAAGTATCTGGCAACTTGTCAGCTACTCGCATTGGCAGTTCTCCATGAGTCATCCAAGACAAATGATCATCCCTAACATGGGTGTTTCTTTTTTTACCAACTACCTAAAAAGCAAATTCCATAGAGTAAAAGAAATAATCTAGCTAGTCATCCTATGTTGCAAGGTTTATTGACCAAGTATAATACATCTTAGCGATCAATAAAAAACTTGAACTTGTTGACTAGTTAATAATGTTTGAACATTTTCACTGCATAGACCATCCTTAGTCCTTCTCCTTTGGTCGTAGAGTAATTTTAACATGCTTGGTTCAACCTTGCATATGCAATAGGGTGATTGATTTTTTCTTCCTCAGCTGGTTGTGCCAATATGCATCCAATTGAAAATTTAGACACAAATGTGAATATGAAATGGTTTATTCCAATGAGGAACTTTCAATATAGGTGTTGAATGTTGAAAATGTAAACTATGCAAGATTTAGGTGGATAAAGGGGTCAAAAGACCTTAGTGAGAATTCATGACTTAGATAACTTAGGATGGTCTCAAGGTCAAGCAAGGCAATCCTAAGGTAGCAAAAAAGTCAGGATGGGCATCCAAAAGCTATGAAAGGAGGTGAAGATTCATCAAATGCATGGAAGTCTTGTAGTTCATTGAAGAACAATAGACATATACTCAAGGAAGCTCAAGGAGAGAGTCATCCAAGGTTCAAGGAGCTCAAATACATCTGTCCAAGCTAGGAAAAATGTAGAGGAGGGCATTATATGCACAGAGGAGGAGCAAGTAGGAGCTATCAAGCCCACACCCCCTCTAGTCTCTTGTAGGTATAGACATAGTCTGCTTGTAATAGTTGTTACTCCTTGTGTACATATCCAATTGAAGAGATTTAAAGTGCATTGTATAGCTTATATACATGTCTTACTTTTTCTAAGAGGGATCCTTGAAATTAGTTTTATATGAAGAGAAATTGTTGTATCTATGTAACCCTAATTTTTGCATATCCTACATCTATGTAAAGTCTATTTTGTATAGAGTTGTTGGCTGACCTAAGTAGATCCATTTGAGGTGTTCTATAGATTGTTTGAAGAAACATAATAAGTGTGTCTAAAAGATTAGTTGATTTGGATTAGTGTAAGGTAGGTGAGTCAGAGTTTTTCTATATGGTAGTAGAACTGGTGTATGAAGGGACCTAGGTATTGGGTTCATTTCACTTCTAGTGTACAAATATGAGGGACTAAATTCCATCACTAGATTCAATCTTCTTTTTAGTTCATTGAACACTTGCTAACATTCATCACTTCACTTACTGAGTCAAGAGTTCATACAATGGTTTCACTATGATTGCATACATGTGGATAAATTGACGATAATGTCCATAGTGGCCCATAAAGGCTTGCACTTCCTTTACATTCCTAGGTCTCGAGAATTCTAAGATTACCTTGATTTTATGTTCCTCAGTAAAGATAACATTTTTAGATACTACGTGTCCAAGTATTTTACCTTGCTCTATACTCTCATCATAGCTCTACTACTTCTTTCTCTTTCTCTTTAGATACATCCTTGCATATGTAAGTGCACATATCTTTGTCATTCTCTCGGGTCATAGTGACCTTCTTGGTTTGCTCATTTTCATATGCTACCTCTTCTTGTGCCTGTCTCTTAGGTGTTTGAATAGCAATTTTTCTCTCGTCTACCTTGTATCTCTTGAAGTGTTCAAGAAATTCAATATGTACCAACACCTCCACATGGTATCAGGTGGCATCTTTGTGTCTGGAGGAGAGAATGACATGTATTTGCAACTAGTGCAAGTATTAGATATTTCATAAGCGATGGATTTGTATTGCATGCATTCTAGAATATGGACCCTTTGCTTTGGATTGACTACAAAACCTATGTTTCCAGTCGCATGGTTTGGCTAGTGAGTAGATTGACCCCCACGACATTGTGGCATCTACCTCTTGTGGTGAGAAGAGAACCAAATGGGATGCATAAGGACAAGGTAATGAAAACATGAGAGATAATGAACACATGGAAGAAATGCTCAAGGCATTTCATGACATGAACAAAGACCACAATTGTGGAGATGATGTCGTAGGTTCCATGGATAGGATAATTTCCATGATTAGAAGCCAACAAAGAACATCAAAACATGCAAAAAATAGGTCATTTTCTACTCTACAATGGTGCAGAGATATATGTTCTACATGGGTTGCTCCTAATGGGCAATCTTAAATCCATCTATGGATGGTCGGATGGTAGTGTTATTGAATTGTTCAAGTAGATCAAGTAGAGTGGAATTGAAAGTTTCATTGGTACATCGAAATATTTTTATTTACTAATATCGTTGTAATTTATTATCCCTTGCAAGACTTTAAATTATTAGTTTTTGCCAGATTTGTAATGACATGCTTCCAACATGTTGGGATGCAAAGAAGCTTTGATAGTCCGTGGGTATGGACTAAACAAAGATTCATGCATCTCTAAATGATTTCATTCTTTTTTGCAACGATTAGGAGCACCTCCACATATGTCCAAAGTGTGGAGCAAAAAGGTTTAGAGAAAGCCTTGTGGGTGAAGCAGTCCCCGCAAAAGCTCTTCGCCAATTTCCTATCATCCGAAGAATCAAGAGCATGTTTAGATGCGAATCCATAGCCCAGTTAATGTCATGGCACACAAAGAGCAGATCTATCGATGGTGTAATGTGAGTTCCTACTGATTTAGATGCTTGGAAATACGTAGATAGTAAATGGCCTTTGTTTTCTAGAGAGACTCAGAATATACATCTAGGCCTTGCTATGGATGGTGTAAATCCTTTTGGTTTGCATAGCTCTTCATGGAGAACATGCATTGTATGTTTGGTCAACTATAACATCCCACCATGGTTGGCCACAAAGAAGGGCCATTTGTTGTTAGCCCTCATTGTGCCAGGTAAGTATAAGGTAAAAAACATGGATGTATACCTTGCACCACTTGTGCTAGAGCTCCACACTTTATGGGATGGGATTATGTCATAGAGAAAAGGAGCACAGAAAGTGGAGCCCCAAAAATTTTCAAATTATGGGCATAAATTTTCTTCTTCAAGTTTCTTTGAAATACCCCATGAAGCTATGTAAATTCACTAGAGGAGTCCTCTAAATGCATCAATCCCAAATATTGTAACATAATCCTTGTAACATAGTAGGAGATTAGAGCTTTTCAATAAAAGTGCCAGTCTTTGACCAATTTTAGGGCACATGTATATAAGTCACTTGGTGACTTGTAAAGAACTCTTTTCCATTGTGAGAACTGAAGCTAATTTTCAAATTTGCCTCTTTCTAGCTGATTATCTTCTTCTCCATGAGCTTGTGTGTGTGATTCATACTTGAAATGTGTGTGTAAGACTGTTGTCTACCCCAACCCTTCATGTTTGAACTGCCGTAGTGCATGTGTGAGGCTTGAGGAGTTGTTGAGCAGGTGTTCATGTTTCCCACCATTCACTATTTTGCTCATAACTTGAGGCTCGTTCATTATATTTGATTAAACCTACCAGCATTAGATGCCTCTTGTTGAGAGCTTCAAAATGAACCCCTAATGACCATATTTGGAGTTTGGAGTTGAGAGAAAAGTTCAAATTTGTGCTTACTACTGTAATAAGTATCACACCGTGCATTTTCAGAGGATTAGTGAGTAAGAGAGGTAGCTGGGACTCGTCACATGCATTGTAGCATAGGCATTTCACATACCATCATGTGTGCACATGTCTTCATACACTTGATACGTCTAATCTCTCAGATTGATAATTAAACATGTATTTAACTACCACTATATGCACTTGTGGGGCGATTGAGGTACAATCTTAGTTGAGACAAGTCCCTAAGGCTCTATGACTTAGGTACACACGTTTTTGGCATTGTTGCTAGGGGTTTATCCCAATCAAGGTGCCTTCGTGATGGTTATAGCTACGAAGTGAATGAATCACATGTGTAGAGGTAGTTTCAGTTAGTGGCAAGTCATCAAACACTTTAGCACTTGTTACTTCACATTTTTTGGACTATGTGTAATGAGTTTCTAGGGTTAGAAGTGAGGGAGTGAGAAAGAGTTAGGGTTTAGGGAAGAGAGAGAGGTAGGATAGGTAGGTCACCATAAGAAAATCCCAAAAAATTGTTCTTTTCAGTTCAGAATAAGGACACTTCAAAGGCCTCAAGTATAGGACTTAGTTTACTGAGAAGTTATTTTTGGAACACTGGTATCGTGAGCGAGGAGCGATTGGTATCATGTGTAAAGCATCACGGAAAGTGCATATATTTGCAGGTTGTTGAGCACAAGATTTGGAAGGCATACTCTTGGAGGTGAGAACTTCAACTCTATAATCTTAAAAAATAAAAAAAAACTACTCACAAATGTGAGACGACACCGCGTCGATATTGCACGTTAGAACAAAGGGGTCAGAGTGAGGTTTTGTCATTTACAATGGGTCAATAGAGAAAAGGAGTGAGTGGGAAACAGTTTGTAGAAAGCATTTTTGAGTTTGAACCACATTTGGCTGTAGTGTCGTGATCAGTCAAGTTTTGGTATTGTGATACCAAAATTCCCTAGTATCGCAATACTCGCCAGATATCGTATCGGGGGTGCCTCCTTGAGGTATCGTGATACCATCAAGGTATCGTGTATTGCCAAGTTGAGGTATCATGGATTGTGGTTTGAGTGGTATCGTATTGCTGCCATTGTGGTATCGTATCGTGACCCTTGTAGTATCAGATTGGACCCAAAGTGGTATTGTATCATGAGAATAAGTGGTATCGTGTATGACTATCTAGAGGTAACGTATCGTGAAGCACTTGGTATCATATCGTGCTTTAGGTATCGTGTATTGATACTCTTGTGGTATCATGTAGCACTGGCTCATTGGGAACATATCGTGGCCCACCCTAGTATCATATCGTATAGATCAGTATTATATCATTGGGAGCTGGTATCGTGTATCACCTAGAAGTGGTATCGGCCTGATTAGTATCATGTATCACGAAAAACTTCAACAACCTAAAAGTGAACAGTGAGAGAAACAAAGAAAACATTGGGGAGAGAATAGAGAAGAGATAGAACTTAAGAGGTGGATGAACTTGAGATCTAGATGAGTGTTAGGCAATCAAAGAAGCATCATTTGTTCTGTAGGAAGTGGTGCCCAATCGAACTCTCATTCTATCAGGTCAAACGAGTCAACGTAGCGTCTCCACTAGGACCCATGTTCAATTCACTATGCCAAGGATGAATTCACACAACCAAACTAATCAAGGGATAGGAAATATGAATAGATCACCCATTAGGGCCAGACCACAACCACCTGTAGGATCATGAATGCAACCATTAAGACCAATAGTTCCTATAGTGATCATACCCCTAGAACCAATGAGAAGGTTGAGACCAATCGGCGGCTAAATGCATGAGAAATCATTATGATGGCACAAGAGAGCCCTATGACCATATCGCCAAATTCAAGCAAGTGTTGCGAGCAGAACAAGTAGAGGACTTTTTTGTGCAATATGAATCATTTGGGATAACCCTCAAGGGAACAACCCTAACTTGGTTCCAAACCTTGGATCCAAATTGCTTTGGCAATATCAAACAATTCTTCCAAGAGTTTATTGGAGAATTCACTAAATGAGGGTTTAAGCACAACTCGTCATCATTAATTCATAGTTTCAAACAAGGTCCAAATGAAACAGTGAAAACTGTAGATTGAAGATTTAACCAGTACATTGACATATGTCCAATATTGGAGAGGCCCTCACAGCAAAAGATGATATCACTATTTCTTGATGGATTGACTAATGGGACATTGAGAACCTTAGTCTATGTAAAATGGTTGCAGACATTGAGCAAGTGTCTCCAAGAATGCATAGAATTGGAAGACAACTTAGCAGAGGATCTCAAAAGTACACAAAGCTCCACTAAATCATAGGACACTCGGAGCAATGTGAAATTTAGCTCAATTAATGTGGAGGAATTAGCAAAATTGGTAGCTAAAAAGTTGGGAGTGCACGGACAAAGGAACTACCAGAATCCCCCATTGAGAGTGCCTATGTTGAGATGATGCACCCTATGTGGTGGAGATCACCTGTCGCACACATGCACAAGAGGAGGCTTAGGATTACCACAACCTTACTCATACAACAGGTAGCCAAATCAGGGTTCCAACATGTATTGTCACATCGAGCAAAAATATACCAACCACAACAATGAAAATTGTCCACTTAACAAGCAACCAAGTCCAATGACTCAACCCCAATATAGACTTTATGGATATCCTCCAAGGGAACAAGGTAGAGAGGTTCCTAGGTACAATCCTTACCCAGGACCAAAGGGAGAACCTAGACCATATGAATAGGGAGGATATGGACAACCACAACTTGTGCTAGGACAACAACCACCCCATCCACAGAATGTAGTGCCAGTCAAATACACTCAACTGGAGGAAAATTTAGAGAGAGCTATAGTACCAACTACAAATCAGGGGTATGAGTAGGCCTAGGGAGAATATTCTCCTTATGAAACTAGCCTAATAGAATATGACCAAACCTAGGAGCAACAATACTGCAGATATGAAGGGTATGAAAATTCTTATGGTCCAGAATACATGAACCTGATGTACACCACACCTAAGGCACAAAGCCCAATGAGACTGCCAACTAGACGGCCTTCACCAAGGGGACCATGCTATAGATGCGGTGAAGATCACTTCATAAGGGAATCTACCTTGCGGTACAACCCACCACCCCCTAGGACATGGGAAGGATATTGCAATGATTCTGGCGAGGAGCATCTATTTAGAGACTTCCTGAAAAACCCAAATAAGGTTCACATCACTACCTAGATCAACATAATATAAGTCATTGAATCATCCAGAAGTGACAAAGAATATATAGTACCACTAAAAGCTATCACTCGAGCCAAATCCAAGGGACAATCAATAAAAGAAATAGATTCTAAGCTTGAGACTGGCAAAAGTTTAGGACCTAAGATTCAGATAGTTGAGGATTCAGGAGACCTAGGAGAAACTAGCAAAATAGTGAAGATGCAAAGATGGAAGACTAGAAGAGAAAAACTCAGGAATAATTGGATGAAGAAGAAAAGTGAAGAGAATGAGAAATCAATGAAAGAAAGTAAGAAAACTTAGGAGCTAGAAGTGCAAGGAAACACGCATAAGATGATCCAAGCATCGAAGCCAGTCGAGCAATGATCAATTTCTACAGACCTAGTGCCAGAAGACTTGGATATGTGGTTGAAGGCTTATTTGTCTACAATCGCGAATGGACCAAACATATGCAACATGAGAAACTCTATCCTCAAGAAGAGTTGGAGAAGGAGGGATTAGCAATATGCAGGAAACTCATAGAAATAGCTCAAACCACACTATAAGGTACTACCCCAATCCTTCCGAAGATGAGGATACTTGAAACCGAGTTTAATGAATGCCTAGAAAATAACACTCAAAAACTAGTAAAGACACAACAAGAGGAGAATATTGACAAAGACTAGCAGAACAACAAGGAAGGAAGGATTTTAGTAATTCCAGAACTAGAGGCCAATTGGCCTCAAGACTTGTGGGCTAGGATTCAAGAGGAATGGTGGAAAAAGAATGTGAACTCTCCACCACCCTTCGAAGAATTAGACACTTGGGAAAATCAACCTATATCAAACTTAGAAGAGGTATATGAGAAAGCGTCCATCTTAGACCAAAACAGGGAAGAATCGAGCAACATTTCCATGCTACCCAAGTATATGGGAGAATACGAGAGAAGATCAGTAGTATTCCATGCTCCTACGATCCGGGCCAAGGAGGAAAGGTCACAAGGTAAGACATCACACAACTTATCAGAGCTCAAGAAAACTAGAATACAATGCTCATTGACAATAGAAGAATTACTATGAGCTAAGCCATAATTGTGGAAGAAATTAGTTGGACACTTGAGAATAGAAACTCAAGAACCCATGAATGAGAAGAAAGAAGCAAAAGCTCCATCAACTATTCAAATCCCAATCGATAAAGTTGGAGAATTTAGTGAGGGAGATGAAGGAAATACATGCCTACCCATCACTTTTAATGGATATATGACCAAAGCCATCTTAGACACCGGAGCTGGTGTAGGAATAGCCACCAAAGAGATTAGGGGAAAATGGGGAAAACCAGCCCTACGACCAACATGCATGAAACTTGGATCAGAAGACGGTCACATGGAGAGGCCATTAGGAATACTGGAAAAATTAAGCTAACCACCTGTAGAGTAGAGTTCGAACACACTCTAGCCATGTGTCAGTTTGGAAAAGCCAATAATTATGAAATGATTTTGGGATGACCATTCATGAGGCAGCTCAAAGTAGTAGAAGATTGAGGAAGAGATGCATTGTATTTGCAACACCAAGGGACAACTATGAAGATAAATTTGCACACCTTTTTGTATAGAGATGTACCCCCATTTCAAATGAACCCAGTCCACCAAGAAGAAGATGATTTGTCCATTCATAGCTCATGATCTAGTAAGCAATCATGGATACACGAAGATGTTCAACTATGGATGTGCAAAGAGGCAAAAAGAGAAGAAAACAAGACCCAGGTATGGCCAATAGGGGATTAGAATTACTGAACCATAGATGATCCAGTGTACATGCCTCAAATCTTCTCGGATGAAGCATTCAAACCACATGGATGGATGGAAATATTATCCACCCTAGATGTGTGTGTAAATGAAGAAGTACTAACAATGAACGAGTGTGTGGATGAAGAAGGATATGATGTAAATCTTTACATGGTAATCCTTCAAGAAATAGAAGCAGGAGAATTACTAGAAAAGGAATGGAGGGAGGATTATGAAAGCATAGAGATGGAAGTAGAATTCGATTCAAAGGAATGATATTTGGAAGAAATTAAGGCAAACAATGGAGAAGAGACACCAAAAGTGTTCATGTTAGAAGCGATCCCAACTAGACAGGACAACGAGGAAATGCTAGATTGAGTAGAGCGACCATGAGATCTCTTCAAAGTTCCGGAACATTTCAAAAGATACAAAGTAGAGGAATGAAAGATAGCTATTCAAATGCCCAAGAGAGAAACCAAAGAAGGAGAGGCTTACGATAATACGGAGCAAACCAAGAAAGTGCTAGTTCCATGGAGGAAGAAGAGGAGAGATGCACATACATTGGAAAAGACGTATCTCTTGAAGAAGAACAAGAACTCATAGAACTAATTAGGGATTATAGGGATGTATTTGCATGGACCTACAAAGACCTCAAGGGAGTAGATCCATCCATTTGTTCCCATAGAATCCCAATGACTTCCAAAGCAAAACCCTCGAAGCAACGACCATACACAGATAATGATGTTTATTCGGCTAAGATTAAAGAAGAGATTGACAAGCTGTTAGCGACACAATTCATTTATGAGATAGAGCACACAAAATGGGTATCACCTTTGGTCGTAGCACCAACGAAGAATGGTAAACATAGAGTCTGCATCAATTTGGAAAAAGTGAATGCAGCTACTATACGTGATAGCTATCCTTTACCTATTACCGACCACCTATTGGAAAGTGTTGTAGGGAAGGAAGTCTACAGCTTCCTAGATGGATTCTCAGGTTATAACCAAGTAGCCATTGCTACGGAGGACCAACATAAGACAACTTTCGCAACTGAATGGGGAGTATATGCTTTTTGAGTGATGCCATTCGAGCTCACTAATCCCCCCCAACTTTTGAAAGACTGATGTGTCATGTATTTAAGGAATTTTTAAGAAAAAGCATGGAAGTATATGTAGATGATTTGTGTAGCTACTCCAATCAAAGAGCTGAACACATTCCGGAGGATATTTGAAAAATGCCGACAATATCGAGTATGCTTAAATCCAGAAAATGTGTCTTTATGGTAAGACAAGGAAAGATCTTGGGACATATTGTATCAAGGAATGGAATCTCCACATATGAGGATAAGATTAAGGTGATCTTAGACTTACCTAGACCTAAAAATGCAAATCAAGTACAAGCCTTTATGGGTCATTGCAGATACTATCGTCGGTTTATCCACATGTACGTGATAATCGTGAAACCTCTATATGGGTTGCAAACTCAATTCACTTGGATGGAGGAATGCAAAAAGGAATTTAATGAGTTGACATGACGATTAAGTTGAGCACCTATTTTGAAGGCACCTAACTGGAACAAACTCTATTCCATAGGATGCATACTAACTCAACCTATGGATGAAGGAAAATTAGATCATCCTATCGCATATGCTAGTAGATAATTAAACTAGGCAGAGATGAATTATACCACTATGGAAAGAGAAGGCCTAGGAATGGTGTATGTAGTCAAGAAATTTTGGCATTAACTCCAAGCCAATAAATTCAAGCTCTTTATCGACCATGAGGCATTATTGTATCTGGTCAATAAGCCTTGTAATATGGGAAGGCTAGTGAGATGGTTCCTATTGCTGATGGAATTTGATTTTGAAGTAATAGTAAAAAAAGGAAATACTCATGTATGAGCGGATCATTTATCACGAATGAAACACGGAGAACCACCCTCTAGAGTGGTGGATGATCTACCTGACACATAATTATTCAATTTAGCAGTGTGTCCGAAATGGGAGGAAAATTTGATACCCATCCTCATGCATGGACCACTTCATAGGATCAACCGAGATACTAGGAAAGAATTTATGCAATCATGTAACTTACATATTGTAGCAGGTAGTTTGTACTACAAAGAACCAAATGGCATATTATTATGTGTTGAAGAAGCCGAACACAAAAACTTAATGGAGCAAGGTCATGTGAATCGATGCAAAATTCATAAGAGAGTTCATGAAACAATAAGAGAATCGAAAAGGTTGGGAGTATAATAGCTAGACACGCCGAAAGACATACATGAACACATTCGCAACTACCAAGAATGGCAGGAGAATACCCCTGAGGACCGTGCATCTTTACAATTCTCTACAATAACACCAACATGGAGTAAAGCATTGGTAAAATTTTTGAAAACATGAGCAGATGAGGAAGGAGCTAGTCTAGCAAGGAAGCAAACTCTAGATGAAATGAGTAAAGACTATGCCATAATTGTGAAACAATTATTCAAAAGGGGAAATGACAATAATCTACGATTATGTGTACATGAAGGAGAATATTTACCAATTTTAGAGATGGCACATGCAAGAGCAACGAGAGGATATTTTTCAACTAAAAAAACTTTAAAATTGATTCTCTACACATGGATGCCAACATGTATGTACGAAGTTTTGAGGTGTGCCAAAGAACCAAGTATCCTATAAGCAGAGATGACATGCCTCTAAGACCCATGATTTGCACAAGAGCCTTCTCCAAATGGGGCATTTACTTCATAGGACCTATAAATCCTCCAACCAAAGGATCACATGCTGAATATATAATAGTTTCCACTGAGTATCTAAGAAAGTGAGTAGAAGCAAAAGCAACGAGGAAAAATGAATGCAATTTTTACCAATTGATTTTTTAGTCCCTACCCTATGCATAGCACAATAGAACAATTGGACAAACCATGAACTATCCTAACAATTGGACCAAATTGAGAAATTGCATGAAAGAAGACTACAAGCTCTGGCACGAATTTATGCCACTAAAAGGAGACAAAAAGCATATTATGATGCACATATCAAAGATAAGGGCTTAAAGGAAGGTGATTTGGTATTAGTGTACACATCCAAATAACATGCAAAGAAATTATAACAGCAAGGATATGGACCACTTCTAACAAATCGAATCTCAGCTAGATTCCCAACTACATTAGTGGCTATAGAGTTAAAAGGTATATGTATCCACTAATGGACCGAATGTTAGCACGACTCTTGGGAGCACAAAATCAAAAGAAAGAAGAAGAGAAAATTAGAAAAGAAGCTCAAATGGAAGCTCTGGAGCGAATCAACTTGAAGCGAAAATAGTGGATGAGACAAAGAGACGAACGATATGTACAGGGAGAGGAACATGTACCCATGGCAAACTACCAAGTTAGTCATGCAAAAAATGCAAATAATAGTATCTCCCTACCATACTTAAACCTAGGAATTAGAACTACTGAGTATCAATTAGTGGATGTATTGATTGACACAGGAGCAACACTAAGTTGCATGAGATTTTCATTAGCCACTCATCTCAAAACAACCATGAGTCCCACAAAAGCACATATGATTGGAATCGGAGGACAAATTATTGACTGTATAGGAGAAGTCCTAATGTCCCTTCATCTAGGAAAATCCACTATGGAGAAAAGATTCTTGGTATGCAAAGATGAAGACCTTATTGAGGATGTAATCCTAGGACAAAACTAGATTTCTGAGAATGAAGTCAGCATATACCTTACATGGATACATATCTACCAAGTAGCGCATAAAGAAGTCTTTAGTCTTCTGGAAGCTAGGCTATCCCAAACCATCAACACAACCTTACCTAGGGAAGCAAACCTAAACAAAGTTGGGGAAGAAGGTTCAAGCACAGATAAGTCTCATGAGTATCCTAAGCTAGACTAATTGGCGAGTAGTGAGGTTTTGCATGATTCCATAACCAATTCATCCACAAAACATGAACTCGAGAGAAAAAGTAAGGACACTTCTTCTCAGCCCATCCACACTATAAAAAAAAAACCGACATGGATATCAACCGCCAGAATACCATCTCGAATGAAAACGTGAGTACGATGGGTATGCAAGGATCAACTACCTCAGCATGCAAGTACTATGCAGGAGCAGATCGACCCTCAAGCAGAAACTCAGCAATATAACCACTATTCAAAATTTCAATGGAATAAACCACAAATTGTTTGCATGTGGCTTCCAAAATCATTGGTGGAGGCTTAGAAATCATATCCCTATATATGGATTCTGAAAGCGGTCCGAAGAAGGGCAAATCAAGAGATAGAAAACTCAAGGAAGTATCATACCAGTAGAAACGATTGCTCATACCACATCTATGCCTAATAAGAGGCTAACAAAGTTCCACAGGTACTGAGAAATGGGGTTATTCAATTTGAGCTCTTCATCTGAAATTCAGGAAGAACATGAACCATCAACTATGAATGTCGATATCTGGAGTGAATCAAATGATGATGGTAATTGGGATGAAGAACGGGTGAAGCACCGAGAATACCCACAACATGGCTCAATGTGGATGTAGCACAATTAAAGCCAGTGGTGAAACACATGATCCACAGAGCCATGGACACCCAACAACAGCTCATGGAAGCAAATAGCAATTATGACAAAGCATTAGTGGAAAGAAATCAATTCAAGACGCTCAGTGAGGAGCTATCCACAAGAGTATTACATGCTCAACAGGAACTTACCAACAAGGAAAGGAAACGAAAGAAGCCATGGAAAGATACAACCTACTCACCGAAGAAAATCAGAAGATGCAATATCAGCTTAAGGAGCTTCAAGAAAAATATGCATCTAGTGAAGCTAAAAAGGTGCGTATATCAAATAGAAGCAAAATTTTAGAAGCTGAGATAAAAATTTACATGGACGAGGCAGCAAACTAAGAAGAAGGAATAAAGAATTAATGAATGCAATCGTGTGTAATCAACCCATGGAAGTGCAAGAAAGTCACCAAAACAATACATAGGAACTAGAAGCTCAGATAGCCAGGTATGCAAATCAACTAAAGCAAGAGCAAGAGTTAAGAGAAGAATGGGAAAGAAAGCATAGTATGATACAAATGAGCTCCAAAAAAGGTGGAAAGTTGTAGAAGCCAAGATCATAGAGTAATGCAAAGAGGATGCGGATCAAGTAGCGTTACTTGGTGAACAACTTCTACACAGTAATGAAGCACTCGACACAGCTAATAATGAAATAACCAAGAAAGATGCAATCATTGGAAGCCTACGGGCTCAATTACTAAAGAGAAATCAAATGGGGACACGAGTAGTCCAAAGTTCTCAAGTGGCTATTGTGGAGACTGAGGTGCATCCTCCTTCTCCCCTGATCCATAATTCACCAATACACGTGGACAAGATAGAGAAGAGTGCTGACAGAAATACATGGCCTATGCAGAACTAAGCTGAGATGAGTGGGCACTACTAGTGTCTCAACTTATTGTATAATTTGAATATTATGAAGCTTTTTAGTGTACCATACGGTCTATTGAAAGAAGAAACCAAACAATACATCAAGAGGACTACACAAAAAGAACCAGATCAAGACTTACATTTCAGAACAGATACCTTCTCTTATACACAGGAAGAATTTGACAAAGTAGATTCGATCCGGAGAAGTAAGTTTTTGGAAAAGAATCCGACTCTACGGGTGCATTGGGAATCTACACCATATTTATTACAAGTAAACCCATGTTTTTTTGTGATACCCCGACAAAGATCTTGGATGCAATTTTGGGAAGAACAACACTAGGGCACACTCAATAATCAGTGGTTGAACTACCCATTATTACCAAGCCCACCCCATAACTATTTACCTACCGAAGAATATATGGTAGGCACAATAGAATTTTGGCTCTCAAGGTATGCTACGAATCTAGACATAGCAATAAAGATGGTGAACAAAGTGTTAAGCATGCTATTAACAATCTTAAAGGTTTTCAAACATGCTCAATACACCTTTTTGAATTTTATTGGCATCAATCAAGGCACAGATGCCTTAATTTTTTATCTCTCCATAATGCCTAGCTGACTTACAATCATGGCCATATATTCTTGTTTAATTTTTCTAAAGAGTCCCTATATGCAAACATTCGAAGAAGCATTTTTTACACGGTTTTTTGAAATGGACTCAAAATTTTTTGTAAAAATAGCTTCCAATCTCAATGCTCAATTGGTGGCCTATGAATTAAGCTTCTTTGCAGATCATTGAGAGGCACCAAATGATGGAGTAAAATCATCCCAATGGAAGGAGCTCATGGTATGTGAAGCCAATATGCTAAATCAAAGAGAGCAAACTGCCATTCAGACATACTCACATCACCAGCCAAAGCCTCTCAGGGATGAAAAAGTTCAAGAGGAGGGACCTGTGGAGGGAGAATCAAGTAAGAGACAAAGAAGAAGAAAATTAAAAAGAAAAACTATTCAATAAAGGTAACCCACCCTCTAGGCAAAGCCCCATAGGGACACGCATCAGGCTGCAATGCAAAAAAACGAGGTCTCAAAGTGTGTAAACAAAGATTAAACACAGGGCCTTTGAAGCATCAACCAAAGACAAAAACAAATGCAATGCTTACCAAATGGTGTGTGCGGGAAGAAGAAATAAACAGGCTTAAGCAATAGGGTGAGATGTGTGAGAACAAAGATTTACTCAAAGGCCAAAAGTTAGAAAGGGGTAGAGGCTAAAAAATTGAAACGGTGACTAAGATAGTCACATTCTTAGCCACTAGGTGCGTGCGCTGGAAAAGAGCTTTACAAACATCAACGATAATGCAACCACCCTCAGCCTCAAAGCATAGAAAGCCTATCAAGGGACGACAGAGACAAAGGGGGGGAGAGTGTTGTAGAGAAAACAAGCACAAAAAAGGGAGCCCCAAAAATTTTCAAATTATGGGCATAAATGTTCTTCTTCGAGTTTCTATGAAATACCTCATGAAGCTATGTAAATGCACTAGAGGAGTCCTCTAGATGCATGAATCCTAAATATTGTAACATAATCCTTGTCACATAGTAGGAGATTAGATTTTCTCAATAAAAGTGTCGGTTTCTTGTGTGAAAGGACCAATTTTAGGGCACATGTATATAAGTCACTTGGTGACTCTTGTAAAGAACGTTTTGCGATTATGAGAACTGAAGCTGATTTTTGAATTTGCCTCTTTTTAGCTGATTATCATCTTCTCCACAAGCTTGTGTGTGTGATTCATGCTTGAAATGTGTGTGTAGGACTATTGTCTATCCCTTGCCTTCGTGTTTAAATTGCTATAGTGCATGTGTGAGGCTTGAGGAGTTGTTGAGCGGGTGTTGGTGTTTCCCACCATTTACTATTTTGCTCATAACTTGAAGCATGTTTGTCAGATTCGAATGAGGGCATATCATTAAATGCGTCTCATCAAGAGCTTCGAAAGAAACCCACTAACGAACATATTTAGGGTCTAGATTTGAGAGAAAAGTTTGAATTTGTGTTTACTGTTGTAACAAGTATCATGACGTGCATTTTTAGAGGATCAATGAGTAAGAGAGGTAGTTGGGACTAGTCACATGCATTCTAGCATAGACACTTCACATACTATCATGGAGCATTAGGGGAACCATATTCAATGTTTTATTTGAACTTCCACCATGCGTACCAGTGTTAGGATGCTACCAGTACGACTAATTTTATAAATCTTGAACTATATATTTTGTAAAATAGGTTGATTGAACTTCCCAAGAATTCAACAGATGTTCATCTGTGTAATTGAAGAGATAGAGAAGAATAAGTACTTCCTATTTGTATGACCAAGGGGAATATCCTTATGCAAAAAGACTAATCGAGTCTGAGTCATGTAGGAATCTCTGTAGAGAATTTGTATGCAAGGAATCATAAGTTACAAAATAATTAGGGGTGAACTCATTCAACCATTTGACCACATCACCACTTAATGTATCTTGGAAGACTTGATCACTTCAGGTGTCATCCTACCCACCTTTCAATATTTCGTATTGCATATCAAATAGTTGAATGTGAACATATGGATCATCATCCAACTTCCCACTTACATCCAATTTCCCATTTACATTTGATTTCTCGCTAAAGTAGTTAAACTGCATTTGAGAAATTCAATGACCTAGAACTGCCAAAGGATTTTTGTAAAACTCCCACTCTTCATCTCTTGGTGTTGTCGGCTTCCCCTACCACTCTTTCACCCAGAAAAAATCCAAAAGGCACAGTGCCACTCTCGAATCTGAGAGTTTCTTATGCTTGATCCTTCTGGTTCTCCACTAGCTTGCCTACCTCTTGTACTTTTTGCCAACAATTTTATAGCCTCAAATTCAACTTGAAACTTGAGTATTTGTGCAATTAATGGATGCAAAATCACACCTTTCTCCACTAACCTTATAAATCACTTTGGGATATGCACATTGCACATAATTACATTGCCTGAAGTTTTGCCAACTTCTGTAGTTGATGACCCTGCTAACGTTAGCTTTTTGTGTTCTTCCCTAAAGAGTAAATTTCATGTACCAAAGTAGGGATCGATTAAAATAGGTTTTGAGGAATGGGGAACTCTAATAAGAATACCAAAAGTATAACGACTTCCAACATAGTACAAATACTTTCATAAACAAACAAAATTCACTTCAAACATTTATAAAAACAATACACAAAATTAAGATAACCAAACAAGATACAAAGAAAATCATCAAAAAAGAAATTTCATTATGAAGATATCATTATAGCTAGATATTGTGCAAAGTTCTTCTCGAAAGACGCATCGTAATTTGTAGTGTTCCCTCAATACAAGATTGCAATATTCACATACCTAACTTTGGGAAACTAGATTAGTTATATCTCAACTTTGGCTAATTCTTCTAACCATTAATAGTCCACTATTTATAATGAAATTCAAAAAAATATAGATTTTGAAAATAAAAAGGTATACAAGGGTCACACTAATGACCTACTAACACAACCCTTTTGACGTTCCATTAGAAAATATTGATGAGTAGGTCAACTCTAGATTTCCAAAGGCACTTCAAGATAGATTCCAAGTGAGAGTGCCATCACAAGACAATATGCTCATGTAGCACTAACTTACAAACAATTTAATCCTCAAAATAGAAAACCCTATGATTCGAATGCAAGATCCAAGACATCACCTTCGACCATCCCAAGTGGTGAAGTGCATGAAGAATTGTTATGATGGGTCTAATGATCCTTATGATCACATACCTAAGTTCAAACAAGTTTTGTGAGTTGAAAAAGTCATTGACTCTTTCAATCAATGTGAGGCAGCAGGATTAGCACTAATTAGAACTATGTTCAACCATTGACAAATGATATGTTCAAAAACTTGGAAGCTCTTGTGGAAGATTTCATTAGAGAATCTTCCAAACAAGGAGTTAAGCATGATTTAACTTCTTTAATCTATAGCTTCAAGAAATCTAGCCATGAGTCTGTGTGAGTGGCAACAAGGTGCTTCAAGAAATATGTAAAAGAATATAAACACAAAGGAATTCCACCAAAGAGGAATTTGATTTATTTAT
Source organism: Ceratopteris richardii (assembly GCA_020310875.1). Classification (NCBI taxonomy): domain Eukaryota; kingdom Viridiplantae; phylum Streptophyta; class Polypodiopsida; order Polypodiales; family Pteridaceae; genus Ceratopteris; species Ceratopteris richardii. The sequence continues at coordinate 165,179,073 of CM035407.1, forward strand.
TCTTAGAGGGATTGACTAATGGAAAAATACACTCATGCTAATTGAGCGAAGGAGTCAGGTACTATAGAGGTTGAAATGGGTCTAGAAGGATTAACAGAGATGGTTGCTGAAGAGGATGGGGGAGAATAATCAGGAGAAGAAAGGATAGGTTGAGAATGGCAAACATCCACCGAATGATGAGGCAAAGGAGGAGGGCTAGGAGTTAATGGCACTTTAGAAGGGGAAAGGGGAGGTGTCGTAGCTTTCGGTGAAGAAGGATGTACAAGGGGGGTCATCGTATCAGGTTGAACATCCGGCTGAACTAGCAACTCCTTGGTTTGTGCTTGCTCCATTAGGTTCAAAGCATCTGCAACTATGTCGAGTGCTTTATCAGTAGAGTGCGTATCAGTAGAGTGCATCTGTTGCTGATCAACCGTATCAACAGGTTGAACATCTCCCATAACCCTGTCTATATTAACTTGACCCTTAGGAGAAGGTGAGGTGGAAAGGATGTGCACAAAGGAAGTAGTGTCCTGCAGATTGATAGTTGATGATGGTTGTGCTTGACTCTGTGAAGGGTTGAGTTTCCTACACTTTCCCCGAAAAATTTGTAGGATATCATCATTGTCTTCAACCTCCATAACCTGTACTGATTCTTCATGGAATAGGAGGGTATGCATCGGAGGAGGCTGAACAGGGTGAACCGCTAGAAGAAGGAAAGACAGAAGATGGGGAAGTCGAGTCCGAGGGATATCACCTTGCGCGAGCTGCCGAGAGATCGCTTGACAATCCCGGTGAATGCGCTGGAAGAAAAATAATGCCAAGTTAATGGCTTTACGGGCAGTAACATCAATCATGGAGTAAAAAGGGCGATGATCCTGTAGGTGCGCTTTTGGAGATTGAGAGCAGCCATCACAAATTGTAGGGCAGAGCACTCCGGTTCAGGTCGGCATAGAATTGCAAATTCATTAGAAGACTAGCACGGGAATAGTTGTTTCATGGTCATCATCGGTAACAGGGGAACATCTACAATGCCATCTTGAGGGAGATGGAATCCCTCGGCCATGGTGTTTAGAGTAACTACTACGCATGGGTTGAGGCAAGTGATTGGCCAACAGGTCTCTGTCTAGGGGATATTGGCAATAGCAGCGATTACTTGAGCAAAGAATGGGTGACATTTGGCTGAATGCCATGGCAATTCGATGAACACCAATAGCCCGCGTGCACGCAAAAACTCGCTCAAGTCGGGAGCTAAGCTAGCATGGAAGGTGGTAATGTTTGCCAGAGCTTCCATGGCAAGCAATAGAAAGTGAATCCATAGTACAACAAGGAAGACACAGAGCGCAAGTACACAATAGCATAAAAGAGGACGAAGAACTTGATTAAGTAACAACGCCGAATGGAAGTGCGGGTAGAAAACGCAATCATCACCAGTGGTTGGGAACATGCATTCATAATGATGACATTCGTGCATTAACAAAATCCCAAATGTGTAGTGTGGCGGCTAATCATGGTTATGTAATAAAAACGGGAATTTTACGGTGAAACGGTCAATCGGAATGCGCGTAATGGAAATAGAAGTCAGGAGACAAAACCAACATAAACTGGATGAATAATAAAAAATACCATCAAGTAACTAAGATGAAGTAGTCGTGTCATAATACAGACGAAGTTTCGATCCATTGATGGGTTTATGAAGAAGAGTACCATTTAAAGTGGATAACTGGAACGTAGTGGGTCCAACCTGATTGCAATACGATAGGGATCAAACCATCGAAGCTTGAACTTGCCCACTGAATGATTAGACTTAGCATTATATAAAAGAGCTAATTGTCCTTTGGTAAAAAATGGGAGTCCGGAGAAATCGATCATGTGTCTTAGCTTGCCTCAGTTGCACTTCTTATAGCATCAGAAAACTTTCCAGACATTGTTCATCCAAAGACTGCAACACATCCAACTGGAAAGGAAAGGAGACTCTTCTAGTAATACCTTATGATCCAATGCCACCCGTAAACTAGGTACCACCAATTCCATGGGTGCAATTGCCTCCAGACCATATGCCAGTTTGAAAGGTGTATTTCCTATAGCAACTTTATAAGTAGTACCGTAAGCCCATAGGACCGAAGGAAGGAATTGATCCCAACGCTTTGGACATTCGAGCACAAGTTTCTTTATCATGTTAAGAAGGGTTTTATTGGTACTTTCAGCAAGTCCATTGGCACGAGGATAATACAGGGAGCTAAATTTATGGACAATCTTCAGGGTGTGGGTAAGTGCTTGCATTAAGGAATTAACAAAATGTGTGCCTTGATCAGAAACAATCTCTAAGGGAAGATTGAAGCGAGGGAAAACATCACTCTTCAAACATTTGACCACCACTGACGCATTTGCTGACCGTAAAGCCCAGGCTTTAGCCCATCGAGTAGCATAATCAGTACAGGTGAGTATATACTGATGACTAGTAACCGTAGCAGGATGTGTAATGGATCCAATGAAGTCCAAGCCCCACTTTTGAAAAGGCTCAAGGGGAGAGACAGGTTGTAGTGGGAAATGATGCCATTGTAAAGGCTGCCCTGATCGTTGGCAAGCATCACACTGGTTGACATAAGCAGCAATGTCATGCTGCATAGTGGGCCATCATAAGCCACTTTGTAGAACTTTCCGATAAGTAAGATCTACCGAAAAATGACCACCAGAAGGAGCAGAATGGGCCATGTCAATAACTGAAGGAACTTCATGTGGAGGGATAGATCATAAGAGCGCACCAGATGGAGCCATGTAATATAACTGTCCTACAATGATCCAAAATCGTCGACTATACATTGCCAATTTACGACGAGCAGAAGTGGAAGTATTAGTTGGGGAGCTTCCACTAGTGAGAAAAATCATAAGAGTAACATAATATGAAGGTGCCACAAGGATCTCCTGACAATCATCCTGTATTGAATCAGTCGCGTAGATAGCAGGGGTAGTATCATCAATTCTGTCGGGAAATTCACCGGAATCAAGCCGAGATAAAAAAATCAGCAAGAGCATGCGCTGATCCCGGACGATGTACAACCTCATAATCAAATTCTTGCAGAAACAGCACCCACCTGGCTAATCTGCCCCCTAAATGTTGCTAGCGGACAAGATAAACTAGAGCTGCATGATCCACATGAAAGGTAAATAGTAGTCCCAGTAAATAGTGTCGAAATTTCTTCACCGAATAAACCAAACCCAGACATTCGCGCTCAATGATGGAATAATTCTGTTCAGGAGTGGCTAATCATCGACTAGCATAATAAATAGGGTGGAACCACTTACCCTATTGTTGCATGAGCATGCTACCGATTGCGATGTCCGGTGCATCCACAAAAACATGGAACGAAAGCTGCCAGTTCGGTGCTTGCAGAATAAGAGCCTAGGTTAAGAGTGTTTTCAGCCGATCAAATGCAATTTGGCACTCCTCAGTCCACGCAAATTGTCAAGGATTGCTAGTAATCAATTGATTCAGGGGAATAGCTACATGTGCGAGCCACCGAAGATGCCGTCCATGCCAGCGTATTTGTCCAAGGAATTGCATAACTTCCTTTGGTGTCATAGGGGAAGGTGCATTCAACATGGCTTCCACTTTATCGTGGTCCACTTGAATGCCTTGCTGTGAAATAATATGACCAAGCAATTTTCCACAGGAAACTAAAAAGACCAACTTGTTGGGATTTAAGCATAAATGAAACTCCCTACACTTAGAAAAGCACCAACGCAGGTGATAGAGGTGAGCCGATGCATCACCAAATAATGAAAAATCATCCAGATACACCCGCATAAATGTGGTTAAGTAGGGAGAAAAGATTTCCTGCATGCATCATTGAAAGGTACTGGGAGCATTGCAGAGACCGAACCACATCACCGTACATGCATATATGCCCTATTTTGTAATAAATGCAGTCTTTGGTATATCCATTTCAGCCATGCGCACTTGATTATAGCCACTATAGCCATCCAAAAAGGAATACATTTCTCGTCTAGCAACATCATCGAGCATCGTATCCAAAAAGGGAAGTGGAAAGGGATCAGGCACTGTCGTTGCATTTAATTTTTGGTAATCCACATAGATACGCAACTGCTTGTTTTTCTTTGGGACAATGACAATAGGCGAAATCCATTCTGCATGCTCAATGGGGACAATGAAGCCTACTTTCAACAAGCGATCCAATTCAGCTTTCACTTGAGCTGCATAATTGGGATTCATTTGATAAATGGTTTGTTTAATTGGCAGCGCATCTGGTTTTAGCATCACACGATGTTGATAGATGCGAGGGTCCAACCCTTTCATATCTCAATAGTCCCACATGAAGACATCTTGAAAATCTGTCAGCAACGGTAGTAGATCATTTTGAAATGTTTTTGGTAGCCCAACCTTAAGCTTGACCAGTCATGGAGTAGTCTCATCTCCCAAATTACAAGTGATTAGCTGATCTTCCGGTACATAAAGTTGTCAGGGCATGGATATATCCTTAGGTGACTGGAGTAATTGGTGTAAATTCATGGCATTCAAAACTTGATCCGGAATTGGGTCCACTTCTTTAGTAAGCAAAACTACCATACAAACGACCATATTCCAATTATCTGCAATCGCTTGTAAGTCGACTATACCCAGGGCTAGCAAATCTTGGTTAGCATTGAGAAAAGCTTCTTCTTCATTATCAGAAAGTCCATCATGCATATGCACAGGTTCATCCACGTAAGGTCGAGCATGAAGGTCGTGAGGCTTCATCTCGTCCAAGGGTACCACATATTTTTGATGATTGCTTTTGAAAATAAGTTCGTGTGCAGACCAATCCTGCAACACTTTTTCTTGTTTCAGCCAGGGCCTCCCGAACAGTAAGTTGTAATCCATACCCAAGTCAGGTAATTCCAGAACAACAAAATCCATTTTGAACACTGCTTCCTGAAGAATAATGGGTATATCACGCACCAAACCCACTAGATGTACCCTTGATTGATCCGCCATTCTCACAAAAAACTGAACAGGTTCAATCTGAGTCCATCCTAACCATTTACAAAGTGCGGCTGTAGCAATATTCACATTGGAGCCTCCGTCAATTAACACTTGAGTAATTTTGTGGTTTTTATACCATACCGTATTTAAAGGAACAGCATGGTCCACCATAAAATCAATTTCTAGACTGCTAGTTGTCGTAGCAGGTGTACACAAAGATCTTGGACTGATTTGTTGTTGGAATTGTTGTCATACGCCTAGAACTAAGGCTAACAGTTGCCCAAATGGCATTGTAATAGATGCCTGCGATAAAATATTCCACACAGAGTCAAGATTCAACATACTCGATACCGAATTCGGTGGACTCTCTGACGACACTTTAATCGGACTCGTATTTTCCGGTGGTAGATTTGATACTGTCTCCTGGACCATAGGTACCGGATCAGGGAAGATGGTTGGTTCTTGACTGCCCACGTACTTGCTTTGGTAAGAAAATTCTCTTGTTCTCAAATGCCAGGCTCAAAAATCTCAGCAGCCAGTTGTAACTTCTTGTAGGACCGTGTTTGAATTGATGTGGCTTGGGTATCTCCTGCTGAAATATATACCATATTTTCCATTGGATGATGTTGTTCTTTTCTTTGTTTATCATACTCGGACGCCTCTTTGCAATATCTACGGATATGTCCAATCTCGCCACAGAAATGGCATCTTGGTGGTGGAAGAGATATACCTTCACCCGATTGGCCTGAGTTCAATTGGGTCTATCCGAAATTGTTGGCTCGAGGTCCCCTATAAGTTTTCTAACTTTTGGTAAGAAGTATTTCTCAAATGTGGTGGTACATAGTGGGTAGCCTATTGTCCTTGCTCCTGTATTATGGCATTTACGGTCGATCTGGTCTGTACTTTGGCATTATATGGACACGTTCGGTAGAATGACTTGCCGTATTACAAATAGTGCAGTACATTTGGTTTAATGCACATGTGGAAGTAGTGTGTCCCAGGTTCTTACATTTTGTGCAGTACACCTCTTTCAATGGATCCTTGCTCATGATCTTGGACACCTTTAACCAATCCAGATCTTCAGTGAAACCGCGAACTTTATGCTCCAACTGCAATACCATGGCTATTACCGCATCCAAGGTCATACCACCCAGACATCATATAATCATAACTTGTTTGAGCTGTGGGTTTAATCCGTTAATATACCACTGAGTAATCACGTCATCTGGTATGTTAGCATGCATCGGCGGCAGTTGCTGTAGATGAGTACATAATAAAGTTTCATATTTTTGCACATTCTGTTGTGGTTTCTGTCTATTGTTTTGCAAATCGCATTTTTCTTTAACCAAAAACGTTGTAAGAAGGTTTCCTTAACATCATCCTATTGATCGAAATGATTACTGCCATATTCGGTTGACCACCGTGCAGCCTCATTAACCAGAGTAGATTGGAACACTATAGCCTTCTATGCTGGATCCGCTGGATAGTTGAGTATATCATAATTGATTTCAAAAGTACGCACATGGGCATTAGGATCATCACCAGGAAATCCTCAAATTTCGTATACCTAACTCTAGCAGGTACCGATCGTGGTGGTATGATCTGCTGCTATTGTTGTTGTTGTTGTTACTGTTGTTGCTGGTGGTGTTGTTGTTGCTATTGTTGCTGGTGATGTTGTTGCTATTGTGAACCACTCATGTTGTTCAAATCAAGAGGAAGTATCGCGGCCAAATGATTTGAACAAGTTAATCCTAATTGCTTCTGTGTCGTCTCCCCACCTTGCAAGTTCTCCGGTAATCTGATATCGTTAAGTCGATCACACACGCCTACACCCAACTGCCATTCCTCGTAGTTGGCTTTCGGGTGTTCCCAATGTGCTAGGAACTTTCTAGGGATGGTGATCCCTTCTATACTTCAGGTACGATTCTCCGAAATGCGTTACAGGCATATATCATAGGATTCTTTCTCAAACCCTAATTTGTTCGCCGACTGGCTTCTCCATGCCCCATGACTGACGCTAGTGTTAATTTGGTTTCTTGTCCGATTAGTTATAACTTACGTTCCAAATGCACATGGGTTCTTGGGATGGTCATGGGTCTGTAATGTAGAGGCCCTTTATGTATTTTCCCAGTCACTTCATTACTTTTCTGACAATTCCAACAACTTAACTATTAATCTCCAGTGCATAACATCATATAACAATCACCACACCTGAATATGCAAAACTTACTACTGCTCACTTATCATCATCACTATCCTTAAAATTCATCAATAATGCAATTGAACATTAACATAGTACCATGGTTATTCGATACCGAACAATGACAACACAGACGATAAAACAATGTAAAGAACTGTGTCAAAATCAAACTCCAAATACATCGCCCAGACATACAGTCTGGCGACGCCCTCGCTCGCTTCCAATCACTTCTTCTATTATAAAAAAAGAGTTACAACGTTTGCACGACATCCTTTCCGTGCGCGTCTATTCCTAATTACAATTTCTACTAAATAGAATGATATTCCTTCCGGTGGCCTAACATACACATACACATGCATACATTCATATGCACACATACACATGCATTTACACACATACACATGCATACACACATACATATATACACATACACATGCATGCATACACATATACATACACATGCATACACATATGTACACACATACACATACATGCTCACACACATACACATACACATACATAAAATTGAATACACACATGCACACACATAAATATACATACATAGACATTCACACACGCATACACACATACACACACACATACATGGATACACACATACACATGCATATACACGTACACATATATGCATACACACACATGTATATATCACACATTCACACATACATACATGCATATATCACACACATACACATACATACATACACATCACAAACATGCACACAGACACACACACATATATAAAACATATATATATATATATATATATATATATATATATATATATATATATATATATATATATATATATATATATATATATATGTTTTATATGTAAAGATATAATGGATTGTAGTAGAGAGCTAAACGTGAATGCTACTCTCATAAAGAATCTTATGAGAGGAAAATTTTTGCCTGATTCTTTAGGGGTTGTAATGCATGAGTATGCAGGCATGCCCAATGAGGAATTAGATTTCACGATTCAAATGCTTATGTAGTAGCCAGAGGAAGATTCCTCTACTGTTCCATTTGTAGAAAGAGAGTTTTCTGCACATAGGTATATTTTCCTTTTATGAT
>CM035407.1:165192330-165342330 GCA_020310875.1 Ceratopteris richardii
AAGTCGGGTACCTGACAAAGAAGTGAAGATGAACAGACCCTGTTGACTTCAAATGAACATAACGGAAGATTGCAACATCCAAATGACATGAAAATTTGTGCGCATATAGTAGACTTATAGAGCTAACTTTACCAAGTTAAATCACTGAAAATGATGCACCAAGCTCAGAGAAAACATCTCTGCAAGCTGACTGAGAAAACTGAGAGTAATGGCAGTGAGTAGTACACTTCACAAGAACATGGAAAGATGAACTCAAATAATCATGAAAATGAAAGTATATTGCTTGTACAATACAATGAATTACTCATACATATGTGTTCCTTGTAATCACACCTTGATATGGCATAAAGCTCAGGTCTTGGAGGTCTTCACATAGGTCTCTCTAACCACGACTAAAACTGCCATCTATTTATAGTTGAGTTTGGGAGGCTAACTTCCCTCAATCACTCTCCAATCAATCAATGATTGATTTGATTCTCTACCTACCACAAATCACAAATTTGTGGCTCCTCTTTCCATTCTTGATCAAGTGGACTCAACCACTTAAGATTCTCTTACTTTTACATTAAGTAAACTCTTCAAAAGTTACAAGAGGTAGTTCACAAGTGAACTTTACATAGTCTTCATTTTAAGGCTTTTTCTATGACTTTGTGGGACTCAAGCCAATACTTAGGCTTGTCATAGACTTGCTCCAACAGCTCTCCCTCAAGCCAAGTATGCTTGAGTTCTTCAATCTTCCAAGATTACCTGCAAACCAATCATAGCCTTGAATTTGCAAAGCTTTGTACCATCCAATGCTTTGGTTAGAATATCTGCACATTGTTGATGAGTGGACACATATGATATTTGAATCTCTTTGCTTAGAACCTTCTCTGGTACATAGTGATAATGAACTTCAATATGTTTAGTCCTTCCATGAAAAATAGGATTAGCAGCCAAATGAATAGAACTCATATTGTCACCAAAAATAGTTGGAGTTCCAAACTCCAATCCAAGATCTTTGAATAATGTCTTCATCCACATAGCTTCTGTTGGTGCATTTTGCCCAAGCCTACATGCTTGATATGCTTGATATTATCCTCATTTGTAAGTCACATGAGTAGTCATGTGAACACCTCTTGTAAAAGAGTACATTTTATCTCTTGTAAATGGAAAAAGAAAAAAGTAAAAGGATGGCTTACCTCATCCATGATGTAAAAGCAAATTCGTGGCTCCAACTACCAAAATCACGAATTTTTGAGCTGAGGGAATCTCTCCTAACTTTGGGGATCACTTTTAGGTGGAGCCATTCGAATTCGAATTCAAAACTCCCTCCAAGAATTGCTATAAAAGGAGCAAGAAGGAAGAGGCGATTAGCAAGCCTTGTACGTGACCACTTCATGTCATTTTGTAGAGATTGAAGAGCTTACTCCATAGCTCTATCATTCTACTCCCATTGTGCAAAGATTCATTGCCAATGTGGTTGTAATCATATGTGAATCTATACATTTATTATCATCTACCTCTCTGTTTTGTTCTCTGCTATACTCACTCAGAGCAGTAACTTCAGAAGGTCATATCTCGAGTTTTACTGAACATTTTTCAGTGTTTTAAAGTGCGTTGGATAGCTCTCACTGTCTAGTTTCTACCTATAAATTTTCAAGGTCATTGGATTTATACTTTTGGAGATATCTGCATTTTACTGCTTACTGGTCTATCTCTGCAGAGCCCCGAGAATTGTGGGAATGTTCCAGAACTTGATGAAACTTGTTCTCAGTGCTCAGTCCATCATTTGAAGTGTTTTAACTTGGAATAGGAAGCTTGCTAAGTCTATTTGCTATGCCCAAAAGGAATTTTTCTAATTCCTTCCAGGTTGAGAGCACTGTTCATTTTTTCCAGCAGGTGTATGTCCAAAAATAGCAAGTTTTGGGAGCTAGTCATTTCGCAACTTGTCGGTCTTGACTTAAACTTTTGGGATACATGTTCCAAAGTACTTGGCTGATATTTTGGTGGATTTAGGAAGCTCAAAGGGTCTACTAATCAACTCTGAAGTCTCAGTTGGCTGGTGTGAAGCTGGTTGTAGCGGCACCTACTCATCTTTGGATTGCATCCACCATCTCTCTTCACAGTGGTATCAGAGCATAGTCAAGCAACATGGGAGATGGATTTCCATCAACAATTGACAAATTGGATCGAAACAACTACCCGGCATGGTCTCTAAGGATGGAGGCTTACCTTCAAGGAAGGAATCTATATGGATTCATATCCGGAGATGAAGCAATGCCAACCATGAGGAACAAAGGGCAACCATCACATGAAGAAGTGGAAGGACTTTCGAATTGGTGTTCGAAGGATGCACTTGCAAGGTCTTATATTCTAAACTCAATCTCTGATTTTCTTTTACCTCATGTCAAGGGATGCAAGACATCAAGAGAAACCTGGAATGCACTTGCTTCTTTCTTCTCTTCCAACACTCGAGCAAGGAAGAACCAATTGTGGATGGAGTTCACAAAAATGAAGAAAAGCCCGAAGCAAAATGTGACTGATTATGTCACAAAGATGAAGGAGATTTCCGACCAACTTGGAAGCATTGGAGAGGTAATTGAAGAGGAGCAAATCATAAGACAAATCATGAATGGAATCAAAGCAGACGACAAGTGGGAGTCATTCACAACAGCCATGGATTTATACATGGATATGCATGTACCCGACCTCAACACACTCATGGGCCAACTCTTCACTCATGAAGCAAAGATTAGCAAAGGTGCTGAGTCCTCAAGAGGTAATCAAACTTCTGCCTTATATTCTGATAAAGCTAAGGTCAAGGACAAGTCAAAGAATAGAAAGAATGAAGATGAAGGAAGCTCTTTCCAAGCAAACTTTGCAGGTAGAGGACGAGCTAGAGGAAGAGGCAGAAGTGGAAAGCAAGGCAGGGGGAGATTCCAATCATCTCAACCTTGCAACATATGTGGCTTATCTAACCATACTACTGAAGAATGTTTCAGGAACCCGAGGAACTCAAGAGGAAGAGGATTCAATAGAGGTGGCTATGGATCAAATAGAGGCAGGTACAATGGAGGCTACAACAACAACTACTACAACAACAATTACAACAACAACAACAACTATCAAAGTGGCCATAGAGGAAGAAGAGATTACAATAACTATGCAGAGGACCAAAGTCAAGAAGATTCATTATTGATTATGAATCTATCAACGAAGAAGGGTAAGGATGCTGATCACATATTTTACATTGATTCGGGATGCTCGAACCATGTAGCAGGAAATGTGGCTTTACTTTCTGATTTGGAAGATCCTCATAACAAGCATGAAGTGCAGACAGGAGATGACACAAAGCACTCAGTGGAGAAGATAGGTAATGTGAAGACATCAGATGGGAATATGAACCTCTTAAGCAAAGTCTTGTATGTCCCTACAATTACCAAAAATTTAATAAGTGTTGGACAGATTGTTGAAAAAGGATTGCAGGTTAGATTCAATCGATTTGGAGCATATGTTGAAGACCCAAGGCAAGGCTTTCGAAGGATTGCCAAAGGAGAAAAGACAGGAAGGCTTTTCACTTTTGAAGTGGAAGATACAAAGAACATAGCTTTGTTTAGCTATGGATCTCAAACTCTAACAGAGTTGGAGATATGGCACAAAAGGCTTGCTCACATTGGTGAGAGGACACTCAAACAGATTTGCAGGGACCAAAGTGTACTTGGTTTGCCTAATATCACAAGGCAACACATGATTTATAAGTGTGAAGCGTGTCAACTCGGCAAGGCTCATAGACAACCTTTCAATAAGAAAGGATATATGTATCAAAATCCTTTGGATCTAGTGCACACGGATGTGTGGGGTCCAAGTAAGGAGCCATCTATATCAGGCTCAAGATATTATGTGTCTTTCATAGATGATTGTAGCAGGTGGACCATTCTGTTTTTCATGAAGCACAAGGATGAAGTGTTTAATTGCTTTAAGAAGTATATTGCTCTTGTTGAAAACCAAACAGGTAGGACTTTGAAACGACTCAGATCAGATGGTGGAGGAGAATACTTCTCTTTTGAATTTGATGCCTTCTTGCATGAAAGAGGCATTAAAAGGGAAGTCACTACAAGGTATACACCCGAACTCAATGGTGTAGCAGAGAGGAGGAACAGAGCTATTGTCGAAGCTGCAAGGTCCATGCTCAATGAAAAGGGATTGCCGAACTACCTATGGGCAGAGGCTGTGTCGACAGCCACATATCTCATAAATAGACTTCCATCTAAGTCACTAGATGGAACCACTCCATATGAAGTGTGGAATGGAAGAAGACCTAGTCTAGAGCATTGTAAAATCTTTGGATGCTTAGCCTATGCTCACATTCCTTCTCAAGTAAGAGGGAAATTGGATCCCAAGGCAGAGAAGTGTGTATTCATTGGTTATGATCAAAACCAAAAAGGATATAGATTGTACAATCCAACCAATAAAGGATTTTCTGTGAGTAGAGATGTAATTTTTGATGAAAACAAATCATGGTTTGATGATGACAGGAAAGTGAAGCTGCCATATGACTTGGATGAAGATTTTCCATCACTTCAACCAAAGGAGCCAAAGCAGATTGAAGAAAGTGATTCGGAGATTGACCTAGAAGACTTGGAAAGACTAAAGCTATGGAAGAACAAAGGTAAAGCAAAGATGCAGGATGCTACATATGGACCCGAGAGCTCACATCAACCACTTAGAAGGTCTTCGAGGGAGAAGAAGAAACCAGAGAGGTTTGGTTATGATACTTCTTTGGTCACCAAGCACTCAATCTACATTGCAAAGGATTCAACCAATGAAGAACCTACCACATTTGAAGAAGCACAAAGCAAGAAAGCTTGGAGAGATGCAATGGATGAAGAAATGGAAGCCTTGAAGGAGAATGACACTTGGGAGCTTGTACCTAACAAGCCATCTATGAAGATAATCGGATCTCGATGGATATACAAAATCAAGAGGAATCCAGATGGAAGTATAAATAGACACAAAGCAAGGTTAGTTGCTAAAGGGTTTGCTCAAACCCATGGTATTGATTATGAGGAGACTTTCTCTCCTGTTGCAAAAATGCCTACAATTAGGGTTCTCATAAGTCTTGCTGCATCTAGAAATTGGAATCTTTATCAACTTGATGTAAAGAATGCTTTCTTGAATGGATGGATTTCTGAGGAAGTGTATATGGCACAACCTCCTGGATATGAGGATGCACATCATCCTAACTATGTATGCAAACTAAAGAAAGCTTTGTATGGATTGAAGCAAGCTCCAAGAGCTTGGAATTTCAAATTGGTTACTTATTTGCAGGACCAAGGATTCAAAGCTAGCAAGGCGGATACCTCTTTGTTCATAAAGAGGAATGGATCTGAAGTGATCTATTTATGTGTGTATGTTGATGATATTATTATCACAGGCAATGATCTTGAAGGAATCAAACAGGTAAAGAGTCAAATGAAGGAGGAGTTCAAAATAAGTGACCTCGGACCACTCACTTATTTTCTTGGATTGGAGTTGATCTACACAGATTCAGGTATATACATCACACAAAGGAAGTATGTCCATGACATGCTCGTCAAGTTCAAGATGGAAAATACAAAGTGTGCAGGTACACCTATGGAGCAAAATCATAAGCTTAGTGCTTATGAAGGAGAGCCAATTGAAGACATCACAAGCTATCAAAGCTTGGTTGGCAGTTTGAACTATGCAACACTCACAAGGGTGGATATATGCTATAGTGTTAGCATATTGAGTCAGTTTATGCATAAGCCGAGAAGACCACATATGGAAGCGGCCAAGCGAGTCCTCAAGTATCTAAAGGGGACCATGAATGAAGGTTTGTTTTATTCATTTACTTCAGATATTGAGCTAAAGGTCTACTCAGATGCAGATTGGGCCGGATCTAAAGATGATAGAAGAAGCACATCAGGGTATATATCATTTGCAGGTTCAAAAATCATTTCTTGGTCATCGAAGAAGCAACCAACCGTGGCATTATCTTCTACTGAAGCTGAATATAGAGGTTTGGCTAATGCAACTCAAGAAATCATGTGGTTAAAATCTTTGTACACAGATCTTGGACTTCATTCTTCAACACCTCACATTTTTGGTGACAACACAAGCTCACTACATCTAGCAGCTAATCCGGTATACCATGCTAGAACCAAGCATATTGAAGTCCACTACCATTATGTAAGGGAGAAGCTAATGAGCAAGGATATTCAACTATCCTACGTCTCTACAGATATGCAATGTGCAGACATGTTGACGAAAGCTCTTGATGGTACGAAATTAAGTAGATTCAAGTTGATGATTGGTTTGCAGGAAATCAAGGACAATTGAAGACTTATTTGGAGGCCAAGCATGTTAGGCTTGAGGGGGAGCTGTTGGTGCATTTTGCCCAAGCCTACATGCTTGATATGCTTGATATTATCCTCATTTGTAAGTCACATGAGTAGTCATGTGAACACCTCTTGTAAAAGAGTACATTTTATCTCTTGTAAATGGAAAAAGAAAAAAGTAAAAGGATGGCTTACCTCATCCATGATGTAAAAGCAAATTCGTGGCTCCAACTACCAAAATCACGAATTTTTGAGCTGAGGGAATCTCTCCTAACTTTGGGGATCACTTTTAGGTGGAGCCATTCGAATTCGAATTCAAAACTCCCTCCAAGAATTGCTATAAAAGGAGCAAGAAGGAAGAGGCGATTAGCAAGCCTTGTACGTGACCACTTCATGTCATTTTGTAGAGATTGAAGAGCTTACTCCATAGCTCTATCATTCTACTCCCATTGTGCAAAGATTCATTGCCAATGTGGTTGTAATCATATGTGAATCTATACATTTATTATCATCTACCTCTCTGTTTTGTTCTCTGCTATACTCACTCAGAGCAGTAACTTCAGAAGGTCATATCTCGAGTTTTACTGAACATTTTTCAGTGTTTTAAAGTGCGTTGGATAGCTCTCACTGTCTAGTTTCTACCTATAAATTTTCAAGGTCATTGGATTTATACTTTTGGAGATATCTGCATTTTACTGCTTACTGGTCTATCTCTGCAGAGCCCCGAGAATTGTGGGAATGTTCCAGAACTTGATGAAACTTGTTCTCAGTGCTCAGTCCATCATTTGAAGTGTTTTAACTTGGAATAGGAAGCTTGCTAAGTCTATTTGCTATGCCCAAAAGGAATTTTTCTAATTCCTTCCAGGTTGAGAGCACTGTTCATTTTTTCCAGCAGGTGTATGTCCAAAAATAGCAAGTTTTGGGAGCTAGTCATTTCGCAACTTGTCGGTCTTGACTTAAACTTTTGGGATACATGTTCCAAAGTACTTGGCTGATATTTTGGTGGATTTAGGAAGCTCAAAGGGTCTACTAATCAACTCTGAAGTCTCAGTTGGCTGGTGTGAAGCTGGTTGTAGCGGCACCTACTCATCTTTGGATTGCATCCACCATCTCTCTTCACAGCTTCTTGTGTAGCTATGGCAAGACCTCTATATTCAGCTTTAGTAGAAGAGAGAGCAACTGTGGGTTGCTTCTTGGATGACCATGAAATAAGCTTTGAACCTGCAAAGGTAAGATAACCTGAAGTGCTCCTTCTATCTTCCTTGGAGCCAGCCCAATCTGCATCAGAAAATAGCTTCAAACCTAAATCAGATACATAAGGATAATAAAGTCCTTCATTTATGGTTCCTTTGAGATACTTGAGAATCCTTTTGGCAGCATCCATATGTGGTTTCCTTGGTGTGTGCATAAATTGGCTTAGCACACTCACACTGTAACATATATCTACTCTTGTCAATGTGGAATAGTTGAGACTACCCACTAGACTTTGATATGATGTGATGTCCTCTATGAGTTCACCTTCATGTGAGCTCAATTTGTGATTGACCTCCATTGGAGTACTTGCAATCTTACAATCTTGCATCTTGAATTTTGCCAACATGTCCTTAATATACTTTCTTTGAGTGAGAAACAAACCATGATCTTTGTAGACAACTTCCAAACCTAGGAAGTAGGTAAGTGAACCCAAATCACTTATCTTGAACTCTTCTCTCATCTGATCTTTGATCTTCTTCATACCATCTGCATCATTTCCTGTCAATATAATATCATCTACATATACACATAGGTAGATGACCTCGGAATTACTCTTTTTAATAAAGAGTGAAGGATCTGCCTTGCTTGGTTGAAAGCCTTTGTCCTACAAGAATGAAACAAGCCTGAAATTCCAAGCTCTTGGAGCTTGCTTGAGACCATACAATGCTTTGTTAAGTTTACACACATAATCAGGATAAACTTGATTCTCAAAACCAGGTGGTTGTGCCATATATACCTCTTCTGTTATCCAAACATTCAAGAATGCATTCTTTACATCTAGTTGAAGTATCTTCCAATTCTTGGAAGAGGCAATACTAAGCAAAACCCTAATAGTAGGCATCTTTGCCACAGGAGAGAAAGTCTCCTCATAATCAATTCCCTGAGTTTGTGCAAAGCCTTTTGCCACAGGCCTTGCCTTATACCTGTTAATTGAACCATCAGAATTCTTCTTGAGTTTATAGACCCATCTTGAGCATATTACCTTCATGGATGAAGTCTTGGGCACCAAATCCCAAGTGTTGTTTTCCTCAAGTGCTTCAATCTCTTCCTTCATTGCATGCTTCCATTCTGTTTTTGCTTTGGCCTCTTCGAATGATGATGGCTCCTCTTGGTTTATGTCCTGTGCTATGTAGATAGAATGTTTAGTTACTAATGAGGTGTCAAACCCATACCTTTCTGGTTTTTCCTTTTCCCTCATAGATCTTCTTAGGCCATGATGTGATGATTCTGCCTCATGTCCAAGTTCCTGCAATTTTGCTTTACCTTTAGACTTCCATGCTTTGATCTTTTCCATGTGAGATTCTTCATCATCCTCCGAGGTGTCTTGTTCTTCAATCTTTGATTGTTCTCTACCAAGCTTTGGAAAATCTTCTTCAAGATCATATGGTAAATTGATCTTCCTACATGAATCTTCATATCATGAATTGTTCTCATCAAAAACTACATCTCTGCTTACCAAGAATCCTTTGTTGGTAGGGTTGTATAACCTGTAGCCCTTTTGACTGTTGTCATATCCAATAAATACACACCTTTCTTCCTTTGGATCCATCTTGCCTCTAACCTGTGAAGGAACATGAGCAAAAGCAATACATCCAAAAATTCTACAATGATCGAAGCTTGGTCTTCTTCCATTCCAAGCCTCATATGGAGTCATCCCATCAAGGGATTTTGAAGGCAACCTGTTAATCAAGTAAGTGGCTGTAGATACAGCCTTAGCCCATAAGTAATTAAGTAAATGCTTTTCATTTAACATAGACCTTGCAGCTTCAACAATTGTCCTATTCCTCCTTTCTACCACTCCATTTTGCTCAGGAGTGTACCTTGTAGTTACCTCTCTTTTGATTCCTCTTTCTTGAAGAAAAGAATCAAAATCATGGGAGAAGTATTCTCCCCCTCCATCTGACCTTAGCCTTTTTAGTGATTTACCTGTTTGATTCTCCACAAGAGCCAAATATCTTTTGAAACATGAAAAAACTTCATCTTTGTGTTTCATAAAGAATAGGATAGTCCATCTACTGCAATCATCAATAAAGGAAACATAATACCTTGATCCAGATATTGAAGCTTCCTTGCTAGGTCCCCATACATCTGTATGAACCAACTCCAAGAGATCTCCATGCATATAACCTTTCTTCATGAATGGTAACCTGTGAGACTTTCCAAATTGACATGCATTACACTTATAAATCATATGTTGTTTTGACAAATTAGGGAGTCCAAGTACACTTTGGTCCCTACAAATTTGCTTTAATGACCTTTCACCAATATGTGCTAACCTTTTGTGCCATACTTCCAATTTTGTGAGTGTCTGACTACCATAATTAAAGAGAGCAATGTTTCTAGTGTCCTGTAATTCAAATGTGAACAATCTACCTGTCTTTTCACCTTTTGCAATTCTTCTGAATCCTTGACTTGGATCTTCAACAAATGCTCCTGCTTTTGTGAACCTGACTTGCAACCCTTTCTCTACTATCTGCCCAACACTTATCAAATTCTTTGTAATGGTAGGGACATAGAGTACCTTACTGAGTAGGTTGATGTTTCCATCATGTGTTTTGACGTTGCCTATTTTCTCCACAAGATGTTTTGTATCATCTCCTGTTTGTACCTCATGCTTATTCCTTGGATCTTCTAAATCTGATAGGAGTGCCACATTTCCTACCACATGATTTGAACAACCTGAATCTATGTAGAAAACATGCTCATCAGATTTACCTTGTGGCATAGCCATGTTCATGATCAATAATGAATCCTCTTTGTTTGAGTCTTCTGTGTAGTTATTGTAGTCTCTCCTTCCTTTGTAGCCTCCTTGATAGTTTGAATGATTGTAGTTGTTGTAGTTGCCATGGTAGTTGTTGAACCTTCCTCTTGAGTAGCCATAACTTCCTCTATTGTATCCTCTACATCTTTGATTCCTGGAATTCCTAAAGCAATTTTCAGTTGTATGATTAGTTAATCCACAAATAGAACATGAGTTGTAGTCTTGGGATCTCCCCCTGCCTTGTCTACCTCCTCTTCCTCTACCTCTGCCATGTCTTCCTCTACCTGCATAGTTAGCTTGATATGTACTTGCTTCATCATCCACTTTCTTTGCCTTTCCTTTGTTATCTTTGGACTTGCTTTTATCAGTGTATAAAGCTGAAGATTGATTACCTTTAGAGCTTTCTCCATTTTTTATAAGCTTTGCCTCTTGAGTAAGTAGTTGTCCAATGAGTGTATTGAAATCAGGTACATGCATGTCCATGTACAAATCCATAGCTGTGGTGAATGCTTCCCACTTGTCATCTGCCTTCAAGCCATTGATCACCTGCCTTACAATTTGCTCTTCATCTATTACCTTCTCCAATGCTTCCCAACTGATCTGCTATGTCCTTGAGCTTTGTGACAAAATCAGTCACATTTTGTTTGGGAGCCTTCTTGAGAGTTGTGAAATCCAGCCATAGTTGATGCTTCCTAGCTTTGGTACTTGAAGAAAAGAAAGCTTCAAGTGCATCCCACACTTCCTGAGATGTCTTACAACTTCTAATGTGAGGCAACAAAAAATCTGAGATAGATTTGAGGAGATAAGACCTTGCAAGTGCATCCTTGGAGCACCATGTGCTCAATCTTTCTTGCTCTTCTTGTATTGGTTGACTTTTGTTCCTGAAACTTGGCATAACTTCATCTCCAGCCACATAACCATATAAACTTCTACCTTGGAGATAAGCTTCCATTCTTAATGACCAAGCTGAGTAGTTACCTCTGTTCAATTTGTCAATTGATAAAGGAAATCCATCTGCCATGTTGTCCAACCTTGCTCTGATACCACTGTGAAGAGATGGATAGGTATGTGCTTGAAGATGAAGAGGTGTTGCAAAATCCTTGATCTACACCAGCCAAATGAACTCCAGGAGTAGATGGTGGGCCCTTTTAGCTTGCCAATGGATGTATTAGACACCCTATGTACCTTGGAAGATCACTCTCAAAAAGATAGATCAAAACAGATAAGTTGGAGTTAGCTCAGAGGTGAAAACTTGCTATTCTTGGTTCATACACCTGTCCAGTGTTTTACATAATTCTCTGAGCACAGCAGCAATTATCTTAATTCCTCTTGGGGAAGTCTAGGTAACTTAAAGAGCTAACTTTCAAGAGTAATCTCATCAAAAATAATAAACCACACACTGAGAATGAGTTTTAACAAGTGATGACATCATCCCGATTTTCACGGGCTGCTATAGTTTGAGACCAGTGAGCATAAAAATCAACATAACTCAAAATGTAGGAATCGAATGATTATGAAAATTTGTATGGTTATACTAGACTGTAAGCTGAAGTCAAAAAGCTTTAAATCACTGAATTTGGATAAGTAACCACTGAGAAATGGCTCTGACAAGATGAGTGAAAAAGTCGGGTACCTGACAGAGAAGTGAAGATGAACAGACCCTATTGACTTCAAATGAACATAACTGAAGATTGCAACATCCAAATGACATGAAAATTTGTGCGCATATAGTAGACTTATAGAGCTAACTTTATCAAGTTAAATCATTGAAAATGATGCACCAAGCTCAGAGAAAACATCTCTGCAAGCTGACTGAGAAAACTGAGAGTAATGGCAATGAGTAGTACACTTCACAAGAACATGGAAACATGAACTCAAATAATCATGAAAATGAAAGTATATTGCTTGTACAATACAATGACTTACTGGTACATATGTGTGCCTTGTAATCACACCTTGATATGGCATAAAGCTCAGGTCTTGGAGGTCTTCACATAGGTCTCTCTAACCACGACTAAAACTGCCATCTATTTATAGTTGAGTTTGGGAGGCTAACTTCCCTCAATCACTCTCCAATCAATCAATGATTGATTTGATTCTCTACCTACCACAAATCACGAATTCGTGGCTCCTCTTTCCATTCTTGATCAAGTGGACTCAACCACTTAAGATTCTCTTACTTTTACATTAAGTAAACTCTTCAAAAGTTACAAGAGGTAGTTCACAAGTGACCTTTACATAGTCTTCACTTTAAGGCTTTTTCTATGACTTTGTGGGACTCAAGCCAATACTTAGGCTTGTCATAGACTTGCTCCAACAGAAACTACTCTATCTTTTCTATTCAGCCTTTCAGTTATACCATTTTGTAATGCAGAATAAGGAGTTGTAAACTCTCTATGAATTCCTGTAGACTGACAGAAAAGGTTGAATTCATGTGAGGTATACTCACCCCCATTATCTTAATGTAAAGCCTTAAGCTTAGTTCCTTTTTTAGTCTCAACTGAAGCAAGCCATTTTCTAAAACTAGGGAATACCTCAGCCTTTGATCTAATAGGATATACCCAAACTTTTCTAGTAGCATCATCTATGAAAGTTATAAAGTAAAGAGAACAACCTAATGACCTTGTGGTCATAGGACCACACACATCTTTATGAACGAGATCTAAAGGCTGAATTCAATACTCAATGTGCATTTTATGCTTATTCCTAGTTTGCTTTCCGTGTTGCAAATGCTCACACAATGAAAAATTAGAGAAAGATAACACAAGTAAGTAGCTAGAATGAGAAACATTTTCCATTCCACTACCAGATATATGGAACAAATGGCTTGGCCAAATACAATCCATAGGCTATTCAGTAATAGCTAACAACTGTTCTTTCTATGGTACAGATAAAGCATAAAGTGATCCAAGTTTGCTTCCTTTTGCAATAACTATATTTCCCTTTGATATGTGAAAGGATTGAGCATAAAAGACCACCTTGTAACCAAGGTCATCAAGTTGACCAATTGACATCAAACTATGTGATAAGTGAGTTACATGGAATATATTATGCATAATAAATTTTGAACCATCAATGAAATGCATAACCACATCTCCAATCCTGATGACATCATACTATTAAGAGTCACCAAGTCTCACAGTACCAAGAGACATTGTTGCATAAGTAGAGAAATAATCTCTATGTGGTGTCACATGGAAAGAAGCATCAAAATCTAGCAACCACGTGTGGGGAAGAGAATCAACCATAAGGGCCTCAATAGGCATAGTACTGTCAAGTGTCAACACATTAGTATCATAAAAAATAGCATAGATTTCTTCAATCTTCACAGTTGAAGTAGATGGTGCAAGTAGTTGTTTAATGTGCCCATCAACATTCTTTGCTTTAACTTTAGCATTCTTTAATGCATAGAAGTATTTCTTCACGTGTCCTTTCTTATGACAATAATGACATTCAACATCCCTCTTCCTTGATTTACTTCTTCTCTTATTCATTTGACCATTCTTTTCCTTGTTCTTGCTCCTACCGTGTTGCTAATTCTTTCCTTGGTAAGAATCATGAACATTATATGCATCTCCACTTTGAGTGCCAACCATAGATTTCCTACAAATCTCCTGACTCAACAGTGCTCCACATATATCATCATAGACCAATTTATTGGAGGAGATGGTGGACACCTTCTAGAGATCAGATGGTGCTGCAAATTCCTGTCCGACACTAGCCAAAAATGAGTTGAGAAGTGTAAGGTAGACCTCTTAAGCTTTCCAAGAATCCCAAATGATCACCCAAGTACTTTTCAAGCTGATCCTAAAATCATTGGATCAATACAGATAACTTGTACTTTTCACTATGAATCAAAACTTTCTATTTTGGTCACCACACCTGCTCAGGAAAATGAACGATACTCCTTCCCTGGTAACAATTGGGCAAAACCCTTTTGGGGATTTAAACCAGATGTCTATCCTGACATTTTCGGGAGTTAAGAGTATGCAGACTAGAGGGCAATGTTTTGCACATAAGTCAAGGGTGCTTGAGGCAATTAAAATTAAACTTTATAACATACAAATAGACTATCTAAGGAGATTCGCCAACTTAAACCACTGCAAATGATCAAGTACACGCTGAGAAATGGATCTGAGAATTTCACTGTTTTAAGTGATACATGACAAAGAATAGAAAATGAAACATTATCAAAGAGTATGTATTAATGCACATGAGGTACACTGATATTGGCAATGAATGATTGCACATTATGAGGGCAATGGTAGAGCTGTAGTGTGAGCTCAATATCCACTTGAAATCCCTCTCAATGTCTTTCCAAATTAGGCTCATTCAATGCAACTTTTCGAAGTCTACTTTTATAGCTAAAGTTGAAGCCATTTTCAAATTCAAACTCCTAACAAAAATATCCCTAGAGTTTTGGATTTCAATTTTCATCTAACTCACCAACCAGCTCATAATGAGATCTCCTAAGAACTCGTGAATGCAAGTGCCCTCACATTTACAAAGCTAAAAGTCATGCTTTTACAAGTGGGTAGTCATATGTGACTTCATGTAAGTTCATAGAAGTGAATATCCAAATGTCCAAGCATGTGGGCTTGGATCCATTTGCACCAACAACTCCCCCTCAAGCCTAAAATGTTTGGGCTTCAACTCCCTTTGATCTCCTACAATCCAATCATCATCTTGAACCTATTCAACTCCCTTATCTCCTTTCTCTTGAGACGGAGACCACGCCACGCAAGAAAATAAGTACATTTCATGTATGATGCATGCTAGGAGGGGCGAAGTAACAGAGAGGAGCTTAGGGTCACATGCAGAACCATTGCTAGTTAGCATCTTTTTTTGAGAATTAGTATTTTTTAACTCCATTTTATATTGTTTTTTCATCTAGATAGAACTGGAAGTGCTCGAGTTCTAATTGAGAGGAGGCCCAAAGGATAAGTGTTCGTGTTGGGGTATATGATGCGTTGACACTATCAATAACATAATATGATCCTAATAGGTCAAATGATTATACACATCGGCTTGTATGTGATTTTGGTGGAACAATTTATGGAAGAGTTGGTGAGGAAGGTCGAAAAGGAGTCCGATGATGATTTCATGTAAAAAGAGTGAGAGGATATGGGAAAAAATATACATGGTGTTGGATATATTGTACATGCCAACCCTATTTCTTTTTAAAATTTTTGAAACTTGAGCTCGGGTACTATCTAGTTGTACATAGATGCAAATTTCGATAGTTACCTTTCTTTTTCTTTTCGTTTTTTTTTTTAGTTCTTCTTCTTGTTTTCCGGATGGAAACACGAAAATCAAATTGGCAAGAAATGCATGAGTTATTTCGCATAATTACCCTTGTCGGCTCCAAGTTATATGGTTCCATGGAAAACGATAGCAGATATGGCTCGCAAGTTGACACTACAAATTGTTAATGTACTGCAAGTCTGTCTTACCACCATTGGTGGAAATGTTTTTGGTTGCCTAGCCTCATATTTTTTAGGATGACCTCTCTAGAAGCGTTCTTTTGCTTGCACGCAAATGCATCTTCTCTAGGAAAATCCAATCGGGGAAGAAACGGCTGAATGTAAAGAAATACATGCTTTCTTTTTTTTTGTTTGTACTACTTGTCGGTGTTGTTGCTAATTCCAACACCATTTTCTCCTTGTTTTGCACTCCATGTATTCTTTCGCCAAAGTTTGTTTGTTTATGAGATTGGCAGCATGCGGACTAAATCAGAGAAAACCTGAACGTAAGACCAAATGCCTCATGAGTCACGACTCTAAAACGTAAATTTGTGGGTAGGCGGAGTCCGCCATCAATCACACGCTCTGAACCCGACGTGAATCGAACACGCAACCTTCTGATCTGGAGTCAGACGCGCTACCATTGCGCCACGGATCCAACTTGCCAATCTCCACTATAACAAAAACCTATCAAACGATAGCCCCCCCTCCATCCATTTGTTGTAGAAATTTAAAGTCCGTGTGTGTTAACCGAAGCCAACCTTTTATGCTGCTCCCGCACATGCCTCCGATCAAAAATATAATCATCCAGATAAGATATCTTGCGACTTTCCAATCCTTCATTGAACCGCATGAATGAAATGGTCGGTCATCAGCTCCAATTATACAGATATTGCACAAAAAACGGTGTGAGGAGCGTCTACTAAGGACACACAAACAAATACACATACACTATAACTGTTAGAAAGAGAGGCACCGTGTGAAGCCCCCTCTTAGCATTCCTATGCTCGGAGCTCGATTAATGCAAAGTGAGGAGCATTACGTGCAGGAAGGGGGGAGAGAGAGAGAGAGAGAGAGGCGGGCGTGGGGGTCAAGGCCTAAAATTGACAGGCATTTTGCCTGTCAAAACAGGTGTTCTTTGAAACTTCCTGTTAAATGAGAAGCTCTGATTGGTAATTTGCCTGTCATTTTTTGTAGATCTGTATATATATTATATGTATAGGCCTTGTATAAACATGTCCTCCTATGAAAGTTAGAAGCAAAATTTTGCTTGTCATATGACATTTTGTCTTGGCTGTGAAATTTAGGCTTGGTGGGGGTGTGTGATGTTATCGGCATTGGAATCCAAGCCAAGGCCTTGCCTCCTCGATTCCACCCCTTTGTGCCGATTCTCTTTGGATCTCTATTTATGAGCACACGTGCCCAATTGCGCTATTGCTATAGCAGTGATCCATACGGTGTTTCTAGTCAATTTCTCCAAGAACCAGTCCATTCTTTCCACCGAGCCATGGCTAAGAGAAATGGATGTATTCCATATGTTGGCTATTGGGGATACGTTAGATGATTTAGGGTATCCACTGTGGGCGCTCATGATGTGCCATGTATTGGTTGCAAAGGGATTGTGGAATATTGTAAAAGCATGTGTGAAATCTTGCCAAGTGCATTGAGGATATTACAGGCTCTTGTTCTAGTGTCATTCCTATTCTAAGTCAGCTTGTGGCTCCTATTTTGACTTTGTCAAGTAACACAATAACACCCCTAGCCATTGTGGAGCAGCTTTTATGGGATCGCAGAGATGCAAATGTGCGTGACTTGCATGCTTCATCTACCAAGCACGCCATTGTTCCTCATACTGTGTCATCCAAAGTAGGTAGACATGCTTTGGATACCCTTTCCATAGTGTATCGACAAAGAAACAAGGCTTGTTTCGCTTACCTTCAAAAACCATTGGGGAGTGAACGTAGAAATGAAGGCCATTCTATGGGCAATGTTCTTTAAAAGATCAAATATTTGTTAGATAAGTTGACTGGCACGGGTGTATCTCACTTGCGAGGGTTCTTCCTAATGGATTGCTTGATGAAGATTCAAGTGGTTTAGAAAAGGGCCTTGATGAGGAACCCAGATTGCCCTCTGTGAAGGCTCGTATAAGAAACACACATGCAGATGATACAAGGAGAAGTGACCCAAGACCACAAAGATTGGGGAGGATGCAGAATTTAGTGCGACGATTCACATATAACAGTTACATGGCTCTTCCTTGTGCCAATATGAGCAAGGTAATACAAGATGTTGAACCTTCTTGTTTTCAAGATGCAATTGGAAATGCAGATATGGATGAGGAGATGATTGCACTTTATGGAAATGAAACATGGAAGCTAGTTCCATTGCCGCAAGGAAAAACACCCATAGGATGCAAGTGGGTTTACAAGGTGAAGCACAATGCTGATGGTAGCATAATCAAGTATAAAGCATGATCGGTAGCAAAAGGATATGCACAGACATATGGCATTTTATATGAAGAAACGTTCAACCCGGTAGCTAAAATGACTCATTATGAGAGCACTTGTTGCATTGGCTACAACAAAAGGATGGGTTTTTCATGAGATGGAGGTGAAGAATGCCTTCTTACTTGGTGAGTTGTAGGAAGAAGTATACATGGACCAACCACAAGCATTCGAGGAATCAAAGCACCCATAATATGTTTGCAAGTTGCAAAAGGCTTTGTATGGACTTAAACCAGCCCCTCATGCTTGGCATGTAAGGATTGCAGATTATCTAACCACCATTGGGTTTCCTATGTGTGATGAAGATCATCCATTATATGCAAGGAAGGGTGATGATGGAGTGATGGAATGTAGTGCTTTGGTGGGACACCTATTAAGAACATATGTTGCACACATAATAGCCTCAAGCCATAAGTTATGTGGTAAAGCTGACTTTTGACCATACACCTTGCCATCTCCATGAGAGACCCGTTCTTTCTTTCAGCAACTCCATTCCATTGAGATGTACGTGGCACTATACACTGATGTTTTATCCCACGTTTAGCCATAAATGCATTAAAATCATAAGACATGTATTGCCCCACTTGATCAAAATGGAGGGTGCCCATTTTACATGATGATAGATTTTCTGCCAAAACCAAAAATTAAAAATATGACATCACTCTTTGTAGATAAATCTAGTAAAGCTCACTAAAGTATCATTGACATATACTGGCGTGACCACTATACCTATTAGAGGAATGAAAAAGTGATAATAATCACACATTGAGTTTGATATCTCAACACTCCCACTCAAGCTCAACATCATGTCCTATAATCCGAACATCTTCTGAAGGTTCTTTAGCTTCTCTACTCCAAGTGCTTTAGTGAAAATATCAACAACGTGCTCATCTATCCTCACATAAACAAGATCAATATCACTTGCTAATACCTTTTCTCTGATGAATTGATAATGTTCCTAAATATTTTTTGTTCTAGCATGAATGTCCGGATTCTGTGCTAGTTGGATGCTAATACGATTATCACCCATTTAGTGCCAATGGACTTTTTGCATGGAGGCAAATCACATAAAGAACAAGTACCATTCTTTATAATAGCATCATAGTCTCAGTGCATAGTAGCCATCCAATTTTCTGTATTTTGTGCTTCATCAAAAGAAATAGGGTCATTCTCATCACAAAGACTAGATGCATTCATTGCACAACAATGTGATGCAAAACAAGCACTATGAGAGTTGAATGAGTATGAAATGATAGAGGTGCATCTAATTTGATATCTCGTAAAGTTTGAACCAACCATTTAGGCATAGTTTTTTGCCTCCTCTATATCAACCCTCTCATCAACAAGTGAGTCATGTAAATCTGGATCAGAAATGGAATGATTTGCATCATTATGTTAAACTTATAAAGGTCCAAAAATTTCCGCATTTGGACCATCACTTGATTGTCTACCTATAAAAAGAGGCAGCAAAGTGTCATACACATCTTTGCAGCTAATTCATTTCTCCTTAGTACATGAAAGTAATGACTAAATTATATCTTCCACAAAAACAACATCACAACTGGCGAAAATTCTTTTAGTCTGTGGATGATACAAATGATAGCCTTTGCTTTTCAAAACGGTACCCAACAAAAATACATTTCATTACTTTATCATCCAATTTTCTGCAATGTTGTTCATGCATTAATGCATATGCTAGACAACCAAAGACATGCATATGAGCAACAAAAGGCTTGGGACCATGCCAAGCCTAATATGGAGTGATAGATTGAATTGCTTTCATGGGTCACCTATGAAGTACATATGTTGCTCACATAACAACCCCAATCCAGAAGCTATGTGGTAAAGCCTGACTTTTGACCATACACCTCACCATCTCTGTGACAAAGATGTTCTCTCTTTCAACAAATCCATTCCATTGAGATGTATATGGAAGTGTACATTGATGTTTTATCACACATTCAGCCAAAAATGCATTAAACTCAGAAGACATGTATTCCTCCCCTCGATCAGAATGGAGGGTGCCCATTTTACATGCTCATAGATTTTCAGCCAAAACTAGAAACTATCTGAAGCACATAAGCATTTTGGACTTTAATTTAAATGGATACACCCATGCATTAGATAATCTACATCAAAAAACCCAATAGTGGCATGCATGGGTGTATGCATTGAAAGTAAAGTCCAAAGTGCTTGTGTGATTCAGATAGTTTCTAGTTTTGGCTGAAAATCTATTAGCATGTAAAATGGGCACCCTCCATTCTGATCAAAGGGAGGAATACATGTTTTCTAATTTTAATGCATTTTGGCTAAATATGGGATAGAACATCAATGTACGATTCCATATACATCTCAATGGAATGGATTTGTTGAAAGAAAGAACGTCTTTGTCATGGAGATGGTGAGGCATATGGTCAAAAGTCAGGCTTTACCACATAGCTTGTGGCTTGGGATTGTTATGTGTAGAACATATGTACTTAATAGGTGTCCCACGAAAGCACTACAATCTATCACTCCATATTAGGCTTGGCATGGTCCCAAGCCTTCTGTTGCTCATATGCATGTCTTTGGTTGTCTAGCATATGCATTAATGCCTGAACAACATTGCATAAAATCTGATGATAACACAATAAAATGTATTTTTGTTGGGTATAGTTATGAAAGCAAAGGCTATCATTTGTATCACCCACCAACTAAATGCATTTTGGTTATTTGTGATACTGATTTTGTGGAAGATACAATTTAGCCATTACTTTCATGTACTAAGGACACATGAGTTGGCTCCAAATATGTGCATGACACTTTGCTGCCTCTTTTTACAGGTAGAGAGTCAAGTGCTGGTCCAAATGAGGTAGTTTCTCAACCTTTACAGGTTTCACATGATGATGCAAATCATTCTATTTTTTATGTAGATTTACATGATGAGAGGGCTGATATAGAGGAGGCAAAAACTATGCCTAAATGGCTAGTGCAGACTTTGTGAGATAGAAAATTAGATGCACCTCTATCATATCATACTCGTTCAACTCTTTAATGAGAGGGCACTCTTTGATGAGAGGGCTGATATAGAGGAGGCAAAAACTATGCCTAAATGGCTGGTGCAGACTTTGCGAGATAGAAAATTAGATGCACCTCTATCATATCATACTCGTTCAACTCTCATAGTGCTTATTTTGCATCAGATTGCTATGCAATGACTGCCTCTAGTCTTTGTGACGAGAATGAGCCTATTTCTTTTGAAGAAGTGCAAAATTTAAGAAATTGGATGAGAATGACCCTATTTAAGCAATTCCATTCCATTGAGATGTATATGGCACTATAAACTGATGTTTTATCCTATGTTTAGCTAGAGAACCATTAAAATCAGAAGACATGTATTCCCCCACTCGATCAGAATGGAGGGTGCCCATTATACATGATGATAGATTCTCAGCGATACACCCATGGATGCTTGGAGGAATCATTAGTAAAATTCATGAAGTAAAGGTAGTTCCCAAAAGAAGGCGTCTACATAAGACTAGAGACATCATTTTGAACAAGCTACAATTTCTCAGGAGCTCGTACTAAACCATCTTTTGGGAAGGAGAAAGAGTGCATTTTTCTCAAAATATAGCCTTCGTAGACATGTTTACCAGGTGCCTCAAGTTTGCACAAAGAGGACACAATTTCAAATTTTTGTAGGCATAGCAAACTAGCAAAATTTAGATGAAAAAATTGTGCATAACAAAGCTTTGCATCTAAGATAGCTTAAGACACTTCAATTGCACATGCTAAATCATTCATGGATTTGCATACTCTATGAGCTTATACCCCACGACACAAAATGCCAGAAGCAATAATGACATCACCATTTGAGATATCATGTATTGTACATCTATCATCAATAAATTTGACAACAAGCAAATCTTGGCTAATGTTGAAATTAATAACTGATTTCTCTTGATCCCTTGCGCAAACAAAGCATCTGAAAATGTGAAAGAACTACCATCAATAGTAGTTAGAATGAACTTACCAACTCCCATGATAGGATAAGAGGAGTTGTTTGCACATTTGATAGTATTCTCTATAGGGGAAGACCCAAGTTAACAGAAAAAATCACACCACAAGGTAACTCCCTCAATGAATGTCACATTATGAATAACATTGGAAGGATTTCCACCTGACAAAAATTCTTGATTCCATTTAAGATGGCACTCAAGACAATCTCGCTTCTCAAGGAAATCATGTTTGTCCAAGCTCAAGGTCTTATACACTAGATGTAGTTGAGTGTGCAGATATCTGATGCTTCCAATCCTTTGCTACCTGATGCATTCAAGGTTGCATGTTATTCGACCATTCCATAGGTGCACTACTCTCCGATGCTTCAAATAGAGTTGAATCACTAAAATGTATGTAACTCCCTCAATAATGTTTTCGTTTTATACGTGCCTTAACTCATCTTGAAGCTCTCAACAACCACTATAATTCCCAAGACATGAAGATGTAGAAAAAAAAATTAAAGCCCCTATACAAAGCTCATAAACCCATGAAAGTCCTTCTCATCAAGCAATAATACCTAAAATAAGAGTTTAATCGTGTCTAATCAGTTCAAAAGATGGAAATAAGATGGATGCTACCTCCATAACTCACAAAAAAATAATCACTAACTAAGATCACTAAAAATGCATAGAGAAGCACAAATATGAATCTTCAAGAAGAGTGCTGAGAACTTCATTCTACTCTAGAGTGATTAGTGTATTTCTACTCAATGTGGTAAAGCTTGTCCATGACATGGGTGGTCTTTCATACGGATCTTGCTAAGGTTAGAGATGTGTCGAGGGAAAGGAGATAACGAAGAGAGCTCACTCACACACTCTCACACTCAAGAGGAGCACACATAGATTGAGGCAAGGAAGAACGATGTTCTCTTCTTCTATTACATAAAAAAGAATATACAAGAATGGCCTAATACAACCATGCAAACTAGTGCAATATATAAAGAATTGTACATAAGGAAAATCCTAATGTCCACGAATGAGTGAGCTGACAAGAAAAAATGGTGACATCACTCTTTGTGGATAAATCTAGTAAAGCTCACTAAAGTATCATTGACATATATTGGCGTGACCACTATACCTATCAAAGAAATGAAAAAGTGATAATCATCACACGTTGAGTTTGATATCTCAACACTCCCACTCAAGCTCAACATCGTGTCCTATAATCCAAGCATCTTCTGAAGGTTCTTTAGCTTCTCTACTCCAAGTGCTTTAGTGAAAATATCAGCAACGTGCTCATCTATCCTCAAATAAACAAGATCAATAGCACTTGTTAATACCTTTTCTTTGATGAAGTGATAATGTTCCTAAATATTTTTTGTTCTAGCATGAATGATAGGATTCTGTGCTAGTTGGATGCTACTACGATTATCACCCATTTAGAGCCAATGGAATTTTGGCATGGAGGCAAATCACATAAAGAACAAGTACCATTGTTCATAATACCATCATATTCTCAGTGCATATTAGCCATCCAATTTCTTGAATTTTGTGCTTCATCAAAAGAAATAGGGTCATTCTCATCACAAAGACTAGATGCAGTCATTGCACAAGTGTGATGCAAAACAAGCACTATGAGAGTTGAATGAGTATGAAATGATAGAGGTGCATCTAATTTGATATCTCGTAAAGTTTGCACCAACCATTTAGGCATAGTTTTTTGCCTCCTCTATATCAGCCCTCTCATCAACAAGTGAGTCATGTAAATCTGCATCAGAAATGGAATGATTTGCATCATTATGTGAAACTTATAAAGGTTCAAAAATTGCCACATTTGGACCAACACTTGATTGTCTACCTATAAAAAGAGGCAGCAAAGTGTCATACACATCTTTGCAGCTAATTCATGTCTCCTTAGTACATGAAAGTAATGGCTAAATTATATCTTCCACAAAAACAACATCACAACTAGCCAAAATTCATTTAGTCTGTGCATGATACAAATGATAGCCTTTGCTGTCAAAACGATACCCAACAAAAATACATTTTATTACTTTATCATCCAATTTTCTGCAATGTTGTTCATGCATTAATCCATATGCTAGACAACCAAAGACATGCATATGAGAAATAGAAGGCTTGGGACCATGCCAAGCCTAATATGGAGTGATAGATTGTAGTGCTTTTGTGGGACACCTATTAAGTACATATGTTGCTCACATAACAACCCCAATCCAGAAGCTATGTAGTAAAGCTTGACTTTTGACCATACACCTCACCATCTCCGTGATAAAGACATTTCTTTTGCCCAATCCAGAAGCTATGTAGTAAAGCTTGACTTTTGACCATACACCTCACCATCTCCGTGATAAAGACATTCTTTCTTTCAACAAATACATTCCATTGAGATGTATATGGAACTATACATTAATGTTTTATCCCATGTTTAGCGAAAAATGCATTAAACTCAGAAGACATGTGTTCCTCCCCTCGATCAGAATGGAGGGTGCCCATTTTACATGCTCACAGATTTTCAACCAAAACTAGAAACTATCTAAAGCACATAAGCACTTTGGAATTTAATTTCAATGGATACACCCATGCATTAGATAATCTACATCAGAAAACCCAATAGTGGCATGCATGGGTGTATGCATTGAAAGTAAAGTCCAAAGTGCTTATGTGCTTCACATAGTTTCTAGTTTTGGCTGAAAATCTGTTAGCATTTAAAATGGGCACCCTGCATTTTGATCAAGGGGAGGAATACATGTTTTCTAATTTTAATACATTATTGGCTAAATGTGGGATAGAACATCAATGTACAGTTCCATATACATCTCAATGGAATGGATTTGTTGAAACAGAGAACATCTTTGTCACGGAGATGGTGAGATGTATGGTCAAAAGGAAAGCTTTACCACATAGCTTTTGGCTTGGGGTTGTTATGTGTGCAACATATGTACTTAATAGGTGTCCCACCAAAGAACTAAATTCTATCACTCAATATAAGGCTTTGCATGGTCCCAATTCATATGTTGCCCCCTCTTACCATTCCTATGCTAGGATGTGGAGTAATGCAAAGTGAGGAACCATGTGGGGAGCATTACGTGCAAGAAGGGAGAGAGAGAGAGAGAGGCGAGGGTGGGGGTTTCTAATGTTATCGGCATTGGTATCCAAGCCAAGGCTTTGCCTCCTTGATTCCACCCCTTTGTGTTGATTCTCTTTGGATCTCTATTTATGAGCACACCCAATTGTGCTATTGTTGTGGCAACGATCCATAAGGCGTTTCTAGTCAACTTCTCTAAGAACCAGTCCATTCTTTCCACTCAGCCATGGCTAAGATAAATGGATGTATTCCATATGTTGGCTATTGGGGATACGCTAGATGATTTAGGGTATCCATTGTGGGTTCTCATGATGTGCCATGTATTGGGGATTGTGGAATATTGTAGAAGCATGTTGAAATATTTCCAAGTACATTAAGGATATTATAGGCTCTTGTTCTAGTGTCATTCCTATTCCGAGTCAGCTTGTGGCTCCAATTTTGATTATGTCAAGTACCACAATAGCACCCCTAGCCATTATGGAGCAGCTTTCATGGGATCGGAGAGACGCACATGTGTGTGACTTGCATGCTTCATCTACCAAGCATGCCATTGTTCCTCATACTGTGTCATCCAAAGCAAGTGGACATGCTTTGGATACCCTTTCCATAGTGTATCGACAAAGAAACAAGGCTTGTGTCGCTTACCTACAGAAACCATTGGGGAGTGAACGTAGAAATGAAGGCCATTCTATGGACAATGTTCTTTAAAAGATCAAATATTTGTTAGATAAGTTGACTGGCATGGGTGCATTTCTTTGAGATAGCTCACTTGCAAGGGTTCTTCTTAATGGAATGCTTGACGGAGATTCAAGTGGTTTAGAAAAGAGCCTTCATGAGGAACTCGGATTGCCCTCTATGAAGGCTCGAGTAAGAAATGCACATGTAGATGATACAAGGAGAAGTGACCCAAGACCATGAAGATCAGGCAGGATGCAGAATTTAGTGCAATGATTCACATATAACAGTTACATGGCTCATCATTGTGCCTATATGAGCAAGGTAATACAAGATGTTGAACCTTCTTGTTTTCAAGATGCAATTGGAAATGCAGATATGGATGAGGAGATGGCTGCATTTTATGGAAATGAAACATGGAAGCTAGTTCCATTGCAACAAGAAAAAAGACCCATAGGGTGCAAGTGGGTTTACAAGGTGAAGCACAATGCTGATGGTAGCATAAGCAAGTATAAAGCATGATCGGTAGCAAAAGGATATGCACATACATATGGCATTTATTATGAAGAAATGTTCAGCCCTCTAGCTAAAATGACTCACTATGAGAGCACTTGTTGCATTGGCTAGAACAAAAGGATGGATTTTTTATGAGATGGATGTGAAGAATGCCTTCTTACTTGGGGAGTTGTAGCGAGAAGTATACATGGACTAGCCACGAGGATACGAGGAATCAAAGCACCCAGAATATGTTTGCAAGTTGCAAAAGGCTTTGTATAGACTTAAAGCAGCCCCTCATGCTTAACATGCAAGGATTGCATATTATCTAACCACCATTGCGTTTTCTATGTGTGATGCAGATCATCCATTATATGAAAGGAAGTGTGATGATGGAGTGATAGAATGTAGTGCTTTGGTGGGGCACCTGTTCAGTACATATGTTGCACACATAATAGCCTCAAGCTAGAAGCTATGTGGTAAATCTGACTTGTGTCCATACACCTTGTCATTTCCATGAGAGATCCGTTATTTCTTTCAGCAAGTCTATTCCATTGAGATGTATATGGCACTATAAACTGATGTTTTATCCTACGTTTAGCCAGAAAAACATTAAAATCAGAAGACATGTATTCCCCCACTCGATCAGAATGGATGGTGCCCATTTTACATGATGACAGCTTCTCAGTGATACACCCATGCATGGTTGGAGGAATCATTAGTAAAA
Source organism: Ceratopteris richardii (assembly GCA_020310875.1). Taxonomy (NCBI): domain Eukaryota; kingdom Viridiplantae; phylum Streptophyta; class Polypodiopsida; order Polypodiales; family Pteridaceae; genus Ceratopteris; species Ceratopteris richardii. Next base: position 165,219,414 of record CM035407.1, read on the forward strand.
TTCATGAAGTAAAGGTAGTTCCCAAAAGAAGGCATCTACATAAGACTAGAGACATCACTTTGAACAAGCTGCAATTTCTCAGGAGCTCGTACTAAACCATCTTTTGGGAAGGAGAAAGAGTGCATTTTGCTCAAAATATAGCCTTCATAGACGTTTACCAGGTGCCTCAAGTTTGGGCAAAGAGGACACAATTTCAAATTTTTGCAGGCATAGCAAACTAGCAAGATGACAAAAGCATGCATACCAAAGCTTTTCATCTAAGATAGCCTAAGAAACTTCAACTACACATGCTGAATCATTCATGGATTTTGCATAATCTATGAACTTATACAACCCATGACATGAAATGCAAGAATCAATAATGACATCACCATTTGAGAGATCATGTACTGTACACATGTCATCAATAAATTTGACAACCAAGCGAATCTTGGCAATGCTGAAATTGATAACATATTTTTCTTGATCCCTGGCACAAACAATGCATGTGAAAATGTGAAAGAACTACCATGAGTAGTAGTCTGAATGGACTTACCAACTCCCAATGATAGGATAAGAGGAGTTGTGATTTCCACATGACAAAAATTCTTGAGTCCATTTAAGATGAAGCTCAAGACAATCTCACTTCTCAAGGCAATCATGTGTGTCCAAGCTCAAGGTTTTATACGCTAGATGTAATTGAGTGTTCACATATCTGATGCTTCCAATCCTTTGCTATCTGATGCATTCAAGGTTGCATGTTATCCGAACATTCCATAGGTGCACTACTCTCTGATGCTTCAAATAGAGTTGAATCACTAAAATGCATGTAAATCCCTCAATAATTTGTCCATTCGATTATGTCTTAAACCATTTTGAAGCTCTCAACAACTACTATAATTTCCAAGACATGAAGATGTAGAAAAAAATGATTTAAAGCCCTTGTACAGAGGTCACAAACCTATGAAAGTCCTCCTCAAGCAATAGTAACCTAAAGTAAGAGTTTAATCGTGTTTAATCACTTCAAAATGATGCAAATAAGATGGATGCTACTTCCATAACTCACAAAAAAAGTATCACACACCCATAATCACTCACTAAGATCACTCAAAATTCATAGAGAAGCATAATTATGAATTTTCAAGAAGAGTGCTCACAACTTCATTCTACTGTAGTGTGATTAGTGTATTTCTACTCAATGTGGAAAAGCTTGGTCATGACATGGATGGTCTAACAGACGGATATTGCTAAGGTGGGAGATGGGTCAAGAGAAAAGAGATAAGGAAGAGAGCTCACTCACACACTCTCACACTCAAGAGGAGCACACACTGATTGAGGCAAAGAAGAATGATCTCCTTCTTCTTCTATTACATAAAAGGAATATACAAGAATGAGCTACTGCAAGGATAGAACTTGTTATACTTTATGGAATAATGGAATGATAAATGTATTTTAATGTGTTGAGGTCTTTAATTTGATTGTGTTTTGATTTAGCAGCTGAAAAATCACGAGGGCATGAATGTGCATGGATTTACTCATATATTTTTTAAGATATTTAAAAGATAGTATTTTATATATTTTTGTAAAAATATTAGATCGCTTAGAAAGTGACATTTTTGTAAAAATAGTATATCACTTACAAAGTGAAGATTTGTAAATAAAGAAGATTTTTCTTAAATGCATGCTTTTGAAGTGCCACCCTCATGTATCTTCTATTGAGGATCTAATGAAAAATACCTATAAATACACAAACTCAGATAGACTCATCCATCAGAGTATGTGGGGGGAGATTGTACCCAATCTTTTCTTTAGTCTCTTGTCTCTCTCTATTCAGTGTGTGCTCTTGTAAGGTTTTGTTATTGTACTATCTCTGCATACGTGCATCTACAAGATCTAGTCAACTGTGGGATTAGAACCTACATACATGTCTCTGGAGGTGTAATTCTTGGCATCCGTTCGTGATTCATGGAATTCGTTCATGATTTGACACCCGTTTCAGTTCATTTATTCTCATCCAATCTAGATTTGCATTTGTCAGTTCATTTTTGCTTTTCGAATCTATTACTATGCCATGTGGCGCTGTGATACTTTGCACTGTGCACTATGACACTGTGCATTGTGACATTGTGCAGTATGCACAATGACACTACGCACTGTGCATTGTGAAACTATGCATTGTGCACTGTACACTATCACATGTGTCACGTTGTCATTGTGCATTGTGCACTATCACACTGTCACATTGTGCACTTTGCTCACTGTGCTCACTGTGCTCACTATGCTCACTGTTACACTGTGCATTGTGCACTGTTCTAGTTCTGGTTTGGTTCATTTATGAAATTCATTTATCAAATCCATTTATCATTCCATTATTCCATAAAGTATAACATGCCTCCTAGTTGCAAGCAACTGACCTCAGTTGATAAGAATAAAATAGACATGGATGGCATCACATGTCCCATCATTGAACAACCATAAGCATATTCCATGTAAAAACACATGCATGGAAATGGAAATTGGAATTCAATGTGACCATGAATGATATGTAGAAATCAAGTGTTCATAGTGTGGAGTTAATTATGTCTTATGAAGTCATTAAGTTTCTTCAAGTGAGTGATTTTTATATTTAACTAAGTATCTATGATATCGCTTACTAGTGCATGTAGTAGTAACATCATAATCAAGTATTTTCTCTGGAACTAAAATTTCAGCATCCTCTTCAAGTAAAGGAGGGTCATCTAAAATAGGAGTGAGTGGTAAAGTTCCTTTAAAGGATCTCAATAAACTAATAGGAAAAAGAATATGTATATTCTAATGAGAAGGTATGTCTAATCTAAAAGCATTCTCATTTATTTTTTGAATAATACAAAAAGGTCCATAATAACATGGTGCAAGTTTAATCTTAGGATGTTGTGAAATATTTTTCAAATGTCTTTTAATTGTTCTTAACCATACAAAGTCATTTTCATTAAATTGTTTGGCTGCTTGTTTCTTATTAATATTAACTCTTTTTAATGTGCTCATGAACCTCATAAAGTATAGAAATATGAGTTTGTGCAAAAGAATCAGCCACAGGGGTATCAATTTGAGTGATATACATGGGATTGGGAAGATTTTTACCATAAACAATTTCATACCATGCACGTCGAGTAGTGGTATGTGTTGTGTTATTATATGCAAATTGTAGGAAAGGAATTTTCTCATCCCAATTACTCGGATTATCTAAAGAATAGCAACATAATAAATCTAAAATAGTACTATTTGTAGCTTCTCTTTTGCCATTACTTTCAGGATGAAATGCAGAGCGAAAGTCTATTTTGGAACCTAAATTTTGAAATAATGGAACCCAAAAGTGATTACAAAAACAAACATCTCGATCTGATAGAATAACTTTTGGAAAACCATGATGCGGAAAAATACATTTAATAAATAAATTAGTAGCTTGAGGTGCAGATAAAGTCTTTTTACAAGGAATGAAATACACTTGTTTACTAAAACTATCAACAATATCATTATAAGATGTTGTAGGGAGACCATGTGGCTCACCATCCATGTCTATTTTATTATTATCAACTGAGGTCAGTTTCTTGTCAACTAGGAGGCATGTTATACTTTATGGAATAATGGAATGATAAATGGATTTTAATGTCTTGAGGTTTTTAATGTGATTGTGTTTTGATTTAGCAGGTGAAGAATCATGAGGGCATGAACACGTGTGGATTTACTCAGATACTTCTGCAGATATTTAAAAGATAGTATTTTATATATTTTTTGTAAAAATATTAGATTTCTTAGAAAGTGACATTTTTGTAAAAATTATAGATCGCTTATAAAGTAACAATCTGTAAATAAAGTGTATTTTTCATAAATGCATTCTTTTCAAAGCACCACCAGCATGTATCTTCTATTCAGGAGGTAATGAAAAATACCTATAAATAGACATATTCTGATAGACTTGCCCATCAGAGTATGCGGGGGAAAATTGTACTCAGTCTTTTGTTCAGTCTCTTATCTCTCTCTATTTTATGTGTGCTCTTGTAAGATTTTGTTATTGTAATATTTCTATGTACGTGTGTCTACAAGATCCAATCAACACAACTAGTGCAATATATAAATAATAGTACATAAGAAAAATCCTAATGGCCACGAATGAGTGAGCTAACAAGAAACAAATGTGCCATCACTCTCCATAGATAAATCTAGTAAAGCTCACTATAGTATCATTGACATATACTGGCATGACCACTATACATGTCAGAGAAATGAAAAACTCATAATCATCACACGTTGCGTTTGATATCTCTACACTCCCCCTCAATCTCAACATCATGTCCTATAATCCAAACATCTTCTAAAACTTCTTCATCTTCTCTACTCCAAGTGCTTTAGTGAAAATATCGGCAACGTACTCATGTATCCTCACATAAACAAGATCAATATCACCTGCTAGTACATCACCCATTTGGTTCCAATGGAATTTTTGGGTGGAGGCAAATCACATAAATACCAAGTACCATTCTTCATAATAGAATCATATTTTGATTGCATAGTAGTCATCCAATTTTTTTAATTTTGCACTTCTTCAAAAGAAATAGGTTCATTCTCATCACAAAGACTAGAGCCAATCATTGCATAGCAATCTGATGCAAAATAAGAACTATGAGAGTTGAACTAGTATGATATGATAGAGGTGCATCTAATTCTCTATCTCGCAAAGTCCGCACCAGCCATTTAGGCATAGTTTTTGCCTCCTCTATATCAGCCCTCTCATCAAAGAGTGCATCATGTAAATCTCCATCAGAAATAGAATGATTCGCATCATCATGTGAGACCTGTAAAGGTTGAGAAACTACCTCATTTGGACCAGCACTTGACTCTCTACCTGTAAAAAGAGGCAACAAAGTGTCATGCACATCTTTGGAGCTAACTCATGTCTCCTTAGTACATGAAAGTAATGGCTAAATTGTATCTTCCACAAAATCAGCATCACAAATAACCAAAATGCATTTAGTTGGTAGGTCATACAAAGGATAGCCTTTGCTTTCAAAAGTATACCCAACAAAAATACATTTTATTGCGTTATCATCAGATTTTATGAGATGTTGTTCAGGCATAAATGCATATGCTAGACAACCAAAGACATGCATATGAGCAACAGAAGGCTTGGGACCATGCCAAGCCTAATATGGAGTGATAGATTGTAGTGCTTTCGTAGGACACCTATTAAGTACATATGTTGCACACATAACAATCCCAAGCCACAAGCTATGTGGTAAAGCCTAACTTTTGACCATACACCTCACCATCTCCATGACAAAGACGATCTTTCTTTCAACAAATCCATTCCATTGAGATGTATATGGAATCGTACATTGATGTTCTATTCCACATTTAGCCAAAAATGCATTAAAATTAGAAAATATGTATTCCTCCTCTTGATCAGAATGGAGGGTGCCCATTTTACATGCTAACAGATTTTCAGCCAAAACTAGAAACTATCTAAAGCACATAAGCACTTTGGACTTTACTTTCAATGCATACACCCATGCATGCCACTATTGGGTTTTTTGATGTAGATTATCTAATGCATGGGTGTATCCGTTGAAATTAAAGTCCAAAGTGCTTATGCGCTTCAGATAGTTTCTAGTTTTGGCTGAAAATCTGTGAGCATGTAAAATGGGCACCCTCCATTCTGATCGAGGGGAGGAATACATGTCTTCTGAGTTTAATGCATTTTTGGCTGAACGTGGGATAAAACATCAATGTACACTTCCATATACATCTCAATGGAATGGATTTGTTGAAAGAGAGAACATCCTTGTCACGGAGATGGTGAGGTGTATGGTCAAAAGTCAGGCTTTACCACATAGCTTCTGGATTGGGGTTGTTATGTAAGCACCATATGTACTTCATAGGTGTCGCATGAAAGCACTACAATCTATCACTCCATATTAGGCTTGGCATGGTCCCAAGCCTTCTGTTGCTCATATGCATGTCTTTGGTTGTCTAGCATACACTAATCACGCTACATATGCATGTCTTTGGTTGTCTAGCATACACTAATCCCAAGCCTTCTGTTGCTCATATGCATGTCTTTGGTTGTCTAGCATACACTAATCCGTATGAAAGACCACCCATGTCATGGCCAATCTTTTCCACATTGAGTAGAAATACACTAATCACGCTACAATAGAATGAAGTTCTCAACACTGTTCTTGAAGATTCATATTTGTGCTTCTCTATGCATTTTGAGTGATCTTAGTGAGTGATTATGGGTGTGTGGCACTTTTTTGTGAGTTATGGAGGTAGCATCCATCTTATTTGCATCATTTTGAAGTGATTTAACATAATTAAACTCTTATTTTAGGTTATTATTGCTTGATGAGAAGGACTTTCATAGGTTTATGAGCTTTGTATAGGGGCATTAAATTTTTTTTCCACATCTTGATGTCTTGGGAATTATAGTGGTTGTTGAGAGCTTCAAGATGAGTTAAGGCATGCATCGAACGAAAAAATTATTGAGGGAGTTACATGTTACATGCATTTTAGTGATTCAACTCTATTTGAAGCATCGGAGAGTAGTGCACCTATGGAATGGTCAGATAACATGCAACCTTGAATGCATCAGATAGCAAAGGATTGGAAGCATCAGATATATGCACACTCAACTACATCTAGTGTATAAGACCTTGAGCTTGGACGAACATGATTTCCTTGAGAAGTGAGACTGTCTTGAGTTTCATCTTAAATGGACTCAAGAATTTTTGTCGGTTGGAAATCCTTCCAATGTTATTCATAACTTGACTTTCATTGAGGGAGTTACCTTATGGCATAATTTTTTCAATTCACTTGAGCCTTCCCCTACAGGGAATACTATCAAATGTGCCAACAACTCCTCTTATCCTATCATGGGAGTTGGTATGTTCATTCTGACTACTATTGATGGTAGTTCTTTCACATTTTCAGATGCTTTGTTTGTGCGAGGGATCAAGAAAAATCTGTTATCAATTTCAGCATTAGCCAAGATTTGCTTGTTGTCAAATTTATTGATGACAGATGTACAGTACATGATCTCTCAAATGGTGATGTCATTATTGCTTCTCGCATTTTATGTCATGGGCTGTATAAGCTCATAAACTATGCAAAATCCATGAATGATTTAGCATGTGCAGGTGAAGTGTCTTAAGCTATCTTAGATGCAAAGCTTTGTTATGCATGCTTTTGTCATCTAAATTTTGCTACTTTGCTATACATACAAAAATTTGAAAATGTGTCCTCTTTGCCAAAACTTGAGGCACCTGGCAAACATGTCTATGAAGGCTATATTTTGAGCACAATGCATTGTTCCTTCTTCCCAAAAGATGGTTTAGTACGAGCTCCTAAGAAATTGCAGCTTGCTCATAGTGATGTCTCTAGTCCTATGCAGACACCTTCTTTTGGTAACTACCTTTACTTCATGAATTTTACTGATGATTTTGCCAATCATGCATCGGCATATCAATTGAAAGTAAAGTGGGAAGGGGTTATGTGCTTCAAATAATTTTTGGTTTTGGCAGAAAATCTATCATCATGTAAAATGGGCACCCTCCATTTTGATCTAGTGGGGCAATACATGTCTTATGATTTTAATGCATTTCTGGCTAAACGTGGGATAAAAACATCAGTGTATAGTGCCACATACATCTCAATGGAATGGAGTTGCTGAAAGAAAGAACTGGTCTCTCATGGAGATGGCAAGGTGTATGGTCAAAAGTCAGCTTTACCACATAACTTATGGCTTGAGGCTATTATGTGTGCAACATATGTTCTTAATAGATGTCCCACTAAAGCACTACATTCCATCACTCCATCATCACCCTTCCTTGCATATAATGGATGATCTGCATCACACATAGGAAACCCAATGGTGGTTAGATAATCTGCAATCCTTACATGCCAAGCATGAGGGGCTGGTTTAAGTCCATACAAAGCCTTTTGCAACTTGCAAACATATTATGGGTGCTTTGATTCCTCGAATGCTTGTGGTTGGTCCATGTATACTTCTTCCTACAACTCACCAAGTAAGAAGGCATTCTTCACATCCATCTCATGAAAAACCCATCCTTTTGTTGTAGCCAATGCAACAAGTGCTCTCATAATGAGTCATTTTAGCTACCGGGTTGAACGTTTCTTCATATAAAATGCCATATGTCTGTGCATATCCTTTTGCTACCGATCATGCTTTATACTTGATTATGCTACCATCAGCGTTGTGCTTCACCTTGTAAACCCACTTGCATCCTATGGGTGTTTTTCCTTGCGGCAATGGAACTAGCTTCCATGTTTCATTTCCATAAAGTGCAATCATCTCCTCATCCATATCTGCATTTCCAATTGCATCTTGAAAACAAGAAGGTTCAACATCTTGTATTACCTTGCTCATATTGGCACAAGGAAGAGCCATGTAACTGTTATATGTGAATCGTCGCACTAAATTCTGCATCCTCCCCAATCTTTGTGGTCTTGGGTCACTTCTCCTTGTATCATCTGCATGTGTGTTTCTTATACGAGCCTTCACAGAGGGCAATCTGGGTTCCTCATCAAGGCCCTTTTCTAAACCACTTGAATCTTCATCAAGCAATCCATTAGGAAGAACCCTCGCAAGTGAGATACACCCGTGCCAGTCAACTTATCTAACAAATATTTGATCTTTTAAAGAACATTGCCCATAGAATGGCCTTCATTTCTACGTTCACTCCCCAATGGTTTTTGAAGGTAAGCGAAACAAGCCTTGTTTCTTTGTCGATACACTATGGAAAGGGTATCCAAAGCATGTCTACCTACTTTGGATGACACAGTATGAGGAACAATGGCGTGCTTGGTAGATGAAGCATGCAAGTCACGCACATTTGCATCTCTGCGATCCCATAAAAGCTGCTCCACAATGGCTAGGGGTGTTATTGTGTTACTTGACAAAGTCAAAATAGGAGCCACAAGCTGACTTAGAATAGGAATGACACTAGAACAAGAGCCTGTAATATCCTCAATGCACTTGGCAAGATTTCACACATGCTTTTACAATATTCCACAATCCCTTTGCAACCAATACATGGCACATCATGAGCGCCCACAGTGGATACCCTAAATCATCTAACGTATCCCCAATAGCCAACATATGGAATACATCCATTTCTCTTAGCCATGGCTCGGTGGAAAGAATGGACTGGTTCTTGGAGAAATTGACTAGAAACACCGTATGGATCACTGCTATAGCAATAGCGCAATTGGGCACGTGTGCTCATAAATAGAGATCCAAAGAGAATCGGCACAAAGGGGTGGAATCGAGGAGGCAAGGCCTTGGCTTGGATTCCAATGCCGATAACATCACACACCCCCACCAAGCCTAAATTTCACAGCCAAGACAAAATGTCATATGACAAGCAAAATTTTGCTTCTAACTTTCATAGGAGGACATGTTTATACAAGGCCTATACATATAATATATATACAGATCTACAAAAAATGACAGGCAAATTACCAATCAGAGCTTCTCATTTAACAGGAAGTTTCAAAGAACACCTGTTTTGACAGGCAAAATGCCTGTCAATTTTAGGCCTTGACCCCCACGCCCGCCTCTCTCTCTCTCTCTCTCTCCCCCCTTCCTGCACGTAATGCTCCTCACTTTGCATTAATCGAGCTCCGAGCATAGGAATGCTAAGAGGGGGCTTCACACGGTGCCTCTCTTTCTAACAGTTATAGTGTATGTGTATTTGTTTGTGTGTCCTTAGTAGACGCTCCTCACACCGTTTTTTGTGCAATATCTGTATAATTGGAGCTGATGACCGACCATTTCATTCATGCGGTTCAATGAAGGATTGGAAAGTCGCAAGATATCTTATCTGGATGATTATATTTTTGATCGGAGGCATGTGCGGGAGCAGCATAAAAGGTTGGCTTCGGTTAACACACACGGACTTTAAATTTCTACAACAAATGGATGGAGGGGGGGCTATCGTTTGATAGGTTTTTGTTATAGTGGAGATTGGCAAGTTGGATCCGTGGCGCAATGGTAGCGCGTCTGACTCCAGATCAGAAGGTTGCGTGTTCGATTCACGTCGGGTTCAGAGCGTGTGATTGATGGCGGACTCCGCCTACCCACAAATTTACGTTTTAGAGTCGTGACTCATGAGGCATTTGGTCTTACGTTCAGGTTTTCTCTGATTTAGTCCGCATGCTGCCAATCTCATAAACAAACAAACTTTGGCGAAAGAATACATGGAGTGCAAAACAAGGAGAAAATGGTGTTGGAATTAGCAACAACACCGACAAGTAGTACAAACAAAAAAAAAGAAAGCATGTATTTCTTTACATTCAGCCGTTTCTTCCCCGATTGGATTTTCCTAGAGAAGATGCATTTGCGTGCAAGCAAAAGAACGCTTCTAGAGAGGTCATCCTAAAAAATATGAGGCTAGGCAACCAAAAACATTTCCACCAATGGTGGTAAGACAGACTTGCAGTACATTAACAATTTGTAGTGTCAACTTGCGAGCCATATCTGCTATCGTTTTCCATGGAACCATATAACTTGGAGCCGACAAGGGTAATTATGCGAAATAACTCATGCATTTCTTGCCAATTTGATTTTCGTGTTTCCATCCGGAAAACAAGAAGAAGAACTAAAAAAAAAAACGAAAAGAAAAAGAAAGGTAACTATCGAAATTTGCATCTATGTACAACTAGATAGTACCCGAGCTCAAGTTTCAAAAATTTTAAAAAGAAATAGGGTTGGCATGTACAATATATCCAACACCATGTATATTTTTTCCCATATCCTCTCACTCTTTTTACATGAAATCATCATCGGACTCCTTTTCGACCTTCCTCACCAACTCTTCCATAAATTGTTCCACCAAAATCACATACAAGCCGATGTGTATAATCATTTGACCTATTAGGATCATATTATGTTATTGATAGTGTCAACGCATCATATACCCCAACACGAACACTTATCCTTTGGGCCTCCTCTCAATTAGAACTCGAGCACTTCCAGTTCTATCTAGATGAAAAAACAATATAAAATGGAGTTAAAAAATACTAATTCTCAAAAAAAGATGCTAACTAGCAATGGTTCTGCATGTGACCCTAAGCTCCTCTCTGTTACTTCGCCCCTCCTAGCATGCATCATACATGAACTGTACTTATTTTCTTGCGTGGCGTGGTCTCCGTCTCAAGAGAAAGGAGATAAGGAAGAGAGATCTCACACACTCTCACACACACAGAGAGAGAAGCACGCATAGATTCAGGCAAGGAAGAACGATCTCCTTCTTCTTCTTCTATTACATAAAAAGAACATACAAGAATGACCCAATACAACAATAAAACTAGTGCAATATATAAAGGGCAATACATATAAGGAAGATCCTAATGTCTTAAATGAGTGAGCTAGCAAGAAACAAATGTGCCAGCGCTCTCGATAGATAAATCTAGTAAATCTCACTAAATTATCCCCGAAATATACCGACGTGACCACTAAACATGTGAGAGAAATGAAAAGGTGATATGTGTCATCCTTGATCATCACATGTTGAGCTTGATATCTCAACACTCCCTCTCAAGTTCAACGTCATGTCCTGTAATCCAAGCATCTTTCGAAACTTCTTTAGCTTCTCTGCTCTAAGTGCTTTAGTGAAAATATCAACAACCTGCTCATCTATCCTCGAATAAACAAGGTCGATATCACCTACTCATACATTTTCTCTGATGACGCGATAATGTACCTCGCTAAGCTTTTTTCTAGCATGAAAAATAGGATTCTGTGCTAATCGGATGTTGCTAAGGTTATGACATAAAATGATGATAGGCGTTTGCTCTTCTACACCTAAATCTGCAAGTAGAATCTCTAGCCATGACAACACAAGCAAAAGAAAAAAAGCCTGGCAATAGAAGCATCTCTAAACGAGGTACATGTACAATATATCCAACACCATGCATATTTTTTCCCATATCCTCTCACTCTTTGTACATGAAATCATCATCGGACTCCTTTTTGACCTTCCTCACCAAGTCTTCCATAAATTGTTCCACCAAAATCACATACAAGCCGATGTGTATAATCATTTGACCTATTAGGATCATATTATGTTACTGATAGTGTCAATGCATCATATACCCCAACTTGAACACTTATCCTTTGGGCCTCCTCTCAATTAGAACTCGAGCATTTCCAGTTCGATCTAGATGAAAAAACAATATAAAACCCCAACATGAACACGTATCCTTTGGGCCTCCTCTCAACTAGAACTCGAGCACTTCCAGTTCTATCTAGATGAAAAAACAATATAAAATGGAGTTAAAAAATACTCACTCTCAAAAAAAGATGGTAACTAGAAATGGTTATGCATGTGACGCTAAGCTCCTCTCTGTTGCTTCACCCCTCCTAGCATGCATCATACACGAAAGGTACTTATTTTCTTGGGTGGTGTGGTCTCCGTGTCAAGAGAAAGGAGATAAGGAAGAGAGATCTCACACACTCTCACACACTGAGAGAGAGAGAGGAGCACACATAGATTGAGGCAAGGAAGAATGATCTCCTTCTTCTTCTTCTATTACATAAAGAGAACATACAAGAATGACCTAATACAATAATAAAACTAGTGCAATATATAAAGGGCAATACATATAAGGAAGATCTTAATGTCCGAAATGAGTGAGCTAGCAAGAAACAAATGTGTCAGCATTCTCGATAGATAAATCTAGTAAATCTCACTAAAGTATCCTTGAAATATACAGATGTGACCACTAAACATGTCAGAGAAATGAAAAGGTGATACAACATGTTTTGAAACTTCTTAAGCTTCTCTGCTCCAAGTGCTTTAGTGAAAATATCAAAAACCTGCTTATCTATTCTTGAATAAACAAGATTGATATCACCTACTAATACATTTTCTCTGATGAAGGGATACTGTACATTGCTATGCTTTGTTCTAGCATGAAAAATAGGATTTTGTGTTAAGTGGATGCTGCTAAGATTATGACAATAAATGATGATTGGCTTTTGCTCTTCTACACCTAAATCTGCAAGTAGCATCTCTAGCCATGACAACACAAGCAAAAGGAAAAAAGCTTGGCAATAGAAGCATCTCTATTGGCAGTAGCCAAAGGCATGGATGACGAGGAAGTATGTGAAGGCAGATTACAACGAAGTAGCGGGGACCCAGGTGGATTATTTTTTCAAAGAAACATGTTTTTTATTACTTTTTCAAAACCCTCAATAGTGACTTTCATCACTCTTGTATCATATGTAACATAGAACAACCACTTTTATCATTAGTAGCTCCATTTTGTGCAAGTCGAGGAGTCCCCGAGCTTGAAGAGCTTAGGTAGAATGAGCCTACCAATTTTGGCTATTTTTAGACCTCATTTAGACCTTCAAATAGTACCTAGAACCTATTTTTTAATTATGCCGGACACTAGATGTGAAACCGGTCAAAACTAGTCAAAAAACTATAAAGAGAGCTAGAGAGCTCATTTTTTAGTTTAGATAGTATGAGCTACTGTAGACTTGTATGAGCTCGTGTGAGCTTGAGCTTGTAAGAGTGATCTTGAGTAAGAGAGTTTATTTTCCTACCTTCCATTGTGTGTTGCTTGTCTCTTACTTTGTGTGTGTGTATGTGTGTGTGCATCTCTATGCTTCTCACCTTCACTCTCACTACATCTCGCATTCACGATCTTCATATCACTCCTATCCCTTCCATGGATTGACATTAAGGAGGTGGAGCTTCTTAACGTGGTGCTTACCATTGTGCTATAGCAACACCAAATTTGGCGCTATTGCCGGGGATCGAGTCTAGGACGAATGTGTGATGGTAAGAGTATAACAAGAAGTGGCGTTGGAAGGTAAAAATTTCAGTTTTCATTGTTGATTTTAAGTAGTTTTTTGTGTTTTTCATATCCTCTACACTCCTTCTTTATCACCGCATCATCTTCTTCCAATATGAAAAAATAAAAAATTTCACCATATCCACCTATCCTCCTCATTTCCCCTCATTTGCGCATGCGAGAGAGAGAGAGAGAGCTTTTGTGCTAGCTTGTGCCTGTGTTTTTTTTGAGTTTTTGTGCAAGTACAATGCTCCAGAGCAGCATGAAAGCTTCCAAAAGGTGAGAAATCCACTTTCTCTCGGAATCTGCTCTGTGTGTCAGACCATCGCGATGGTCTAGCAAACTCGGAATTTTTCACACACTTGCGCACACTTGCACATGTAGAAATCCACACATGCATTTGCAAAATCATCAATTTGGTGGACCATCGCGATGGGCTCACGCCATTGTGATTGTGTCACACCATCGTGATTGGCTCACGCCATCGCGATGGTCTCACACCATCGCGATGGTTCACTTGAACCATCGCGACGATCACTCACCATCGCGACGATCCCATCGAACCCACGCCATCGTGAGTGGCCCATGCCATCACGATGATTCACTTGCCACATGTCATATTAGGTCATCGCGAAGATACCAGGTATGCCATCGCGACGCTTCAAAATGGGACCATCGCAATTGGCTCAAGCCATCGCGCCTCGTGACCATCGTGACGGGCTCACGCCATCATGATGCTTCACCTTTGACCATCGCGATGCCTCGCACAATCGGACCATCACGATTCTACCACACCATCGCAACAGTCCAATTAGACCATCGCGACGGTCCCAGACCATCACGAGTATCTCAGACCTTCGTGATTGTCCACCCAAAATGCCAAAATTAGGGTTTAATTTTTTGGGCTATTTTGAGGCTATTTTGAGTAAATTTTTGGGTGATTAAGTTCATCGGAGACCCGTTAGCTCATAATTGAAGAAAAACCTGTTTGATAATTTTTACCCCCGAGGGTATGAATGTTCATATATTTTTCATTCGAAGTCCGTTTTTTGAGCTTTATAGCTCATTAGAAAGCCCTTTAGGAGCTCTACACGATCTTGACTATTTTTTTTCAAGAAGAACACGTTGATATTTAGACAAGATAATTTGAGGTTGAACCCTTGTTGGGACTAGAAAAGAAAGGGGGCATTGGGGAAAATTTGGGCCAAAGGAGAAAGGAACCCTTAAAGGTGTATATATCAAAGTGCTTGATCATTAATTTAAGAATTGGTCTAAACATTGAATTTTGACAAGTCTAGCAAGAGTTATCCAATGCAATCATTGCAAGGCAGTGAAGAACGCAAGGCTTGGGAAGCGTGAATTCTTGGGCATCAGAGCAATCGAAGAAGCTGACTTGAGGTTGGAAGAATACTCAACCCCCTCAGTCAATTATTAGCTTAGGATAAGCGTCTAGCATTGTGGATTAAATTAGGATGACGATAGGAATGCAGCAAGTCCAAGAGACTTAATTTTTCAAGTCCAAGACTAAGATAAAGTTTGCGGTATGAAAACCTAAAGGAAAGAATTTAAGTCTGATGGAACGAGAACTCAAAAGCGCAATGGAAAGTCAACTCCTGACGTATACATTGAGACAAGATAAGAATCTAAAGGAATTAAAAACAAAACAAAACATTAAGAACAAAGAAACATTGACGATCAGAGTGTGTACTGAGTGATTCAGGAAGTAAATTCATGAACCTTAGGTAAGTCAGACCGACGAAGCCTTAGATCATCAGAAGCAAGTGTAGGAACTACTGCACATTCATGGGCACAACAATTGAATAGTTACCCTTACGAGTTGGACTCAGATACCAATGAATCAGAAATGGCTTTTAGCATGGAAAGACCAGAAGGAGGGTTAAACATAGCATACTTGGAAAGACCCGAAGGACCCTACAGAACTCAACTAGAACATGTCCGAACCAACCACTTAGGTGCTCGCATCTATGAGGATGGTTTGCAAACATCAGTGGTGCAATTGCACAACCCTGACCAACCCATTGGATTGGAACGACCAGTGGTGAAATTTGAGAGAGACGCTTACATAGACAAAGAAGGAACAATGTACATCATAAGTTCTCAACATAATCATACCAATGAGTTTGGTGTAGTTCAGCTAGATACGGAAGCTAAAACCCAAGGAAAAGAACCACTAGGAGAAGAACCTAGGACACCTAGAGGGAAATCTGTACTGACAAGAGTACTAATCCTAGATTGGATCCCTTAGGACAACCTAGTAAGGTAGGCTCCATCATGATTTATGAATTCAAGGATTTGATACACCTGGAAAGGTTGTATACCTAGATGATACTTAAGAACGAGTATTTATAGTACCAGACCATGCAAGAAATACCTATACATGGAGAGGTGAGTTAGTATTCCCTCCATCACG
This sequence comes from Ceratopteris richardii, assembly GCA_020310875.1. Lineage (NCBI taxonomy): Eukaryota > Viridiplantae > Streptophyta > Polypodiopsida > Polypodiales > Pteridaceae > Ceratopteris > Ceratopteris richardii. The sequence goes on from CM035407.1 coordinate 165,235,684, forward strand.
AACAAATGTAAACACGAGCCATCAGGGTGCTGGAACATCCTCAGCCCATGGTACTCAAAGAGAGAAGAACAAAGAGAGACCAGAAGTAAGTTTCACTCATCCCATAGGGAGAGATAGACCAACCATGGACACCGATAGATTGGAAAGACAAAGGGAACCAAGAATACCAAGTGGTAGAGATGATTTTCCTGTACCTAGACCACGTGAACACCCAAGGATATTAAGACCCACTCAATTAGTAAAGTCAATGAAAAAATACTTTGATGGGACAGAGATCCCTATGACCATGTTGCAGAATTTAAGCAAGTATTAAGAGTAGAGCAAGTAGAAGACATGTTTACACAATACAATGCTTTTGGACTAACGTTAAAGAATACGGCTTTAACTTGGTTCCAGCCATTGCAACAAAGGTAATTTAGGGATATTCATCACTTGTTAGAGTCATTCATCACGGAATTCTCTAAAAGTGGAATCAGACATGATACTTCTTCACTAATTCATAGCTTCAAACAGACCCCTCAGGAAATAGTTAGATTGGCACAACATAAGTTTAGACAATATGTTGAGAGATGGCTGATGCAAGAATTGCCCTCACAGGCCAAGCAAGTGTCATTGTTTTAGATGGCCTCTTGAGCTCTAAACTATGCTCCTATGTATACTTGAAGGAACCCAGAACATTAGAGCAATGTGTAAGAATTTGTATAGACATTGAGGACAATTTAGGAGATGAGTTGGAACTCTCAAAAGTCTATAAGGACTCAGATTGTTCATCTCTAGCATCCTCGAAACTTTCTAGCTCGATAGAAGACCTAGCAAAAAAAGTGGCCCAGAAACTAGGAGTTTCTAGTAAACAGATGCTTAGGTTAGCAACAAACAAGCATTGTTACACCTGTGGTGGTGATCATATGGCAAATGTGTTTCCCAATGTAACACAACCGCAAGCCAACCCTAGTGGCCAATACTGTACAATTGAGAGACCATACACCAATCACACGGCCCAAGACTGCCCATACAACGAACAAGCAGTACGACAGAACTACCCGCAAGCATACCCCCAAGCAAGTAGGTATCAAGGTCAATACAATGCTCAACCTCATTACTATAGGCCTCCTCAAAACTATCCTTATCAGGCTCAACAGAGACCTCAACCTGTTTTAGCTCAGCAGCCACCCCCACCGACGAATGTCATCCCTGTCAAATATGCTGCTACAGAAGAAAACCTCAATAGGGCTTTAATGCCTTCTTCACCCATGATCACTGAAAGTGACCCTAATTCTAATAGTTTCGACTCAACCCATGTAGATATTCCACCCGCATATTACACGGAGTCACCAGAACATGTGGAAACATATCAATATGATTGTCCACCATTAGAACCCATTTGGGAGACCGACTATGCTAACGTGATGTACGCCAACCCTAATCTGTGATCCCAATTAAGAGAACAAAGACCACAGGGCCCTAGAGGACCATGCTTCAGGTGCCAGGGAGATCATTTAATAAAGGATTGTCCACATCCTTCGATAGCAGGACAATCACAATACTATAACATACAAGGTTTTTGTGCCGAGTGTGGTAAAGAGCACATCATTAGAGATTGTCCTAAGAACCCTTCTAATGCTTCAAAAGTAACACCCATCAACACGATAGGTATTGTACATAACGCAGATGGATCCAACCCTATATATGTGCTTATCCAAGCTATAACAAGAGCCTAGGCGCTCTTACAAAATCAACAACTTAATCCTAAAAAAACAACCGGAACTAGTGAAGTTGGAAAGTCTAGTAATAAAAAGACGAAATCTTTGAAAGATTTTAGAGAAAGAATTAAGAGGAAATGGAGTAAAAAGATAACTGAGTTGGAAGGAAGTTTAAAGGAATCTAGAGCCAAAATCCTAGAATTGACTTCTCAAGAATCTAGTCAGGAGAACCTAGCTCAGAGATCAAGATCAATTTTAGCTGAATCCATACCAGAAAACCTAGACATGATGTTTCGTGCATATCATGATTGATTAAAAGAAGGACCCCAGATAGCTGAAATGAGTAAGAACTATCCAAGAGCAGACTTAGAAATTGAGAGGACTAAACTTTGCATGAAGATGGTAGAATTAGCACAAACTATGTTGGAAGCCTCTCGTTATCTTGATTGGAATAACATGGCAAAACCTGAATTACACTTTCAAGGACTACTGGAGAGGTTAGAATACTTGGTCAATAGCAATGAGAAGAAGAAAGTGCAAGGGAAACCTATTGTCTCAGAGACACAGGAAAGGAATGCACCATCCATATCACAAGTGCCAAATACAGAGGGTGATGACAACCTGTCTTCCATACATAAGTACTCACATGAATTTCTAAGAGAAATCTACGAAGAGAAGTGGAGAAAAGAGCAAGGAACCCATCCTCCTATTCAAGAAATAGACGACTTGCAAGAACAGTTAACCCAAGACATCCCCTCTATTTATGATGATGTAGAGGAAGAGCAACAGAGTGAACACACATATTTTGAATCCAATTCTTTCCAAGAATTACCTCAGTTCACAAGGCCGTGGGAAGAAAAGTCTATTAGCATGAGAGCACCCATGATAATAGTGAGGAATGAAGAATCACTAATCCCTAGAAACACGAAAGTGATCAAGAATACCAAAGTACAGTGTCATCTCACTCTAGAGGAGTTGTTGAAGCTTAAACCAGAAGTGTGGAAGCATGTAGCAAACCAATTTCTAGAGGTTGCTATTACTCACTCCCAGATAGGATCACACAAGAAGGTACCAGAGATACCCGTAGAATGAATCGGAGATGTGAGTGAGGGAGAGGAAGGTAACACTTATCTTCCAATAACCCACCAGGGCTGTCCCACCAAAGCCATCTTAGATTAAGGAGCTAGAGTAGCCATCACTACTACTGCTTTATGGAAACGTCGGGGTAAGCCAGCATTAAGAACCACCAGGATGAAGCTAAAAATGGATGACGGACATATTGAGAAGCCACTGAGCTTACTAGAAGGCATATCTCTCACCACTTGTGGTGTAGAGTTTGAGCATACTTTCGCCATTTGTGATTTTGGGAATATGATTTTAGGATGACCATTCATGCATCAATTGCAAATTGTACAAGATTGGGGAACTAATTCTTTATACTTGTAACATTTAAGAGTGACTACTAAAGTCAATCTTAAAGACTATTCTAATCAAGACGTACCCCCAATACAATGGAACACCATCCATAAGACACAATAAGAAACCAAATCAGTACACTCATTGGAATCAGACCCCTCATGGTTGCATGAGGATACTCATCTATGGATGTGTAAGGTAGCAAAACAAGAGGAAGAACGATTAGAAGCTAGGACCTTAGGTTCAGAACGACATCCACGAACCCTTCAAGACCGAGCTTATGCACCTATAGAATTTCCAGATGAGGAATTCGAACCTCACGGTTGGGTAGAATTTTTAGCTACGATGGATGTAGCAGTGAATGAAGAACAATGGACCCCTCATTGTGATGAGGACGGGTATGCCATTTCCACTTTTTTGATTGAACCTATTGAGGAAGACTTTATCCTAGAAGAATGTACGAAAGTGACCCAAGAACCGGACGAGAGTAGCAATGAGGACCTAGAATCCATCGTCATGGAACCCTTCTGTTCCATAGAAGAGGAATATCTTTATTTCGTAGAAGCCAAAACTCCTGAAGAAGAAAAGGAAAGTCAAATGGAAAAACTTGAGCCATCCCTAAAAGATAGAGAGAGCAAACAAAAGAAGAGAAGGAAATCACCTAAGACTAAAGAAGAAGAAGAACCACTCATGGAAGTACCCAAGAATTTCAAGAGTTATGAAATAGAAGATAGAAAAATCATGGTACAAATGCCTAAAGGAAAGCAAATGTTGGAGAAGTATATGATAATCAAGAGAAAACCAAAAAAATCAGTCACCATAGAAGGAGAAGAAGAAAAATGTACATACATAGGGCATGATTTGACTACCAAAGAAGAAGAAGAGTTAATTGCCCTATTGCGTAAATATAGAGATGTGTTTGCTTAGAGCTACAAAGACATGAAAGGAGTAGGCCTGGATATATTCTCCCATAGTACCCCTATGACTCGAGATGCCAAACCTACAAAACAGAAACCATACATGTACAATGATAACTATGCTGCTAAGATTTAAGAAGAAATAGATCGGTTGATAGAAGCAGAATTCATTTATGAAATTGAGCATACTGAATGGGTATCCCCCATTGTGGTTGTGCCCAAGAAGAATGGAAAATTGCATGTGTGTATTAACCTTAAAAAAGTTAATGCTGCCATGATTAGAGATAGTTATCCTCTTCCTGTCACGGGACATTTATTGGAAAGAGTTGCGGGCAAGGAAGTTTACAGCTTTCTTGATGGTTTCTCAACCTATAATCAAGTATCCATTGCTCCAAAAGATCAATACAAGATGGCTTTTGCCATAGGATGGGGCATCTTTGCATTTCGTGTGATGCCATTTGGGCTAACAAATGCACCGGCCACTTTCCAGCAACTTATGTGTCATGTTTTTAAGGAATTCTTACGCAAGAATTTGGAAGTTTAAGTCGATGACATATGTACTCACTCGAATACGAGGCAGACTATATCCCATAATTAAGGCATGTGTTTGAAAAATGTCGAGAATATCAGGTTTGTCTGAACCCAGAAAAGTGTGTTTTCATGGTCAGACAAGGCAAAATTCTAGGACATATTGTGTCAAAGAACGGAATTTCGGCGGATGAAGAAAAGGTAAAAGTAATTGTAGACCTACCTAGGCCAAATAATGTAAAGGATGTACATGCCTTCATGGGTCATTGTGGTTATTACAGATGATTTATACACATGTATGCTATCATAGCCAAGCCCCTGTACTCTCTTTTGACCAATTTTGAATGGACAGATGAGTGTGAAAATTCATTCAATGAACTTAAACGACACTTGTGCTCAACACCAATATTAACAACCCCAGATTGGAGCAAGCCATTCCATGTACATGTGGATGCATCCAACTATGCCATAGGATGTGTGTTGGCACAACCTACGAATGAAGGCAAGTAGACAGTTGAATGCAGCTGAAAGAAATTACACCACTACAAAACGAGATCGACTAGGAATGATCTATCTATGGCATTGACATTGTGCTGCAAGTCGATGTCTGGTATGGACTTTGTGCTGCAAGTCGATGCTTGGGATCGACTTATCCTGGAAGGCGATGCTAGTCATTGATTTTTTTAAAGAAATTCAGGCATTATTTGTTGGCAAATAAGTTCAAGTTCTTCATAGATCATCAATCATTATTGTACTTAGTCAATAAGCTTTGTAATACCAGACGATTGATACACCGGTTTCTATTAATCATGGAGTACGACTTTGGAGTAGTAGTGAGGAAGGGAAAGACACACCTTAGAGCTGACCACCTCTCAAGTTTAACTTCTAGAGAGGCACCTCAAGGAATAATAGATGAATTACCCGGTGCATACCTATTTAACCTTGAGATAGTACCAAAATGTGCTAAGCCTATTGTCCCCATTCTCACATATGGACCCAAGAATCCTAGGATAAGGATCAAAGAAGGAGAAATCACCAAGTCATAAAGATATCAAATAATCGCAGGAAGTATATATAAACACGATAATCAAAAGATTATTGCTTGTTGTGTAGATGAATTAGAACATGCTAATTGGTTGCAATTAGCACATGAAGGTGCATTAAAGCAACATCATTCAAAACATCATATGTTGTAGACTCTGCATAAATTATGAGTATATTGGCCTTCCATGGAAGCAGATGTCTACAAGTTGTGTAGATAATGCCCTGTCTGTTGTGAACGACCACCTGTAGAACATGCTACGTTATATCACATGTCTCTCACACCAGAATGGAGTGAAATTTTAGTGACGTACTTGAGGATGAAAACATTCCCTCAAGGAATGACTTTAGCACAACAATGCAATCTAGAGCAGGAAGCTCACGACTATTCACTTATTGGCGACAATCTATACAAATGAGGAATGTGTTCATGAGAGTGATTATTTGAGTGTACTAGAGATTGCACACCACGGTGTTGCAAGAGGTCATTTCGGCCCTGATTGGATAATCAAAGCATACTCTTTGCAAGATTATGGTGGCCCACCTCTTCACATGGATGCACATACCTATGTTAAGAGATGTGATGTGTGCCAAAGAACTCAGTTTCCTACTCGTAGAGATGAAATGCCATTGAAACCCATGATGGGAGGACGCGCATTTTCTAAGTGGGGTATAGATTTTGTAGGATCTATTAACCCCTTTGCAAAAGGTACTCATGCAGAATACATCATAGTTGCGATAGATTATCTTACAAAATGGGTAGAGGCTAAAGCCACAAAAAAGAATGATGCACACATGACTGCAAAATTCTTATTTAAAAATGCCTTTACAAGATATGGATTGCCTATAGAGCTAGTGAGCGATCGAGGAACTCACTTTCTAAACCAAGTCATTGAATATTTGTTACAGGATTTTATGGTGATTCACAAGAAATCCGCACCATATCATCCTCAAGACAATGGTCAAGCTGAAAGCACTAACAAGATCCTTTGTAACGTATTGAAGAAACTCGTGAACAACAAACGTTCAGATGGGACAAATAGTTACATCACGTTATTTGGGCATATCGAGTGGCCTACAAGACCGTACTCAATGCAACTCCCTTTCTGATGGTTTTTGGTCAGAATGCCGTGCTTCCTTTGGACTTCTTAATACACACCCTTAAGATTTCACAAGAACATCAATGGACCGGCCATGAATTATCGTCAAGAATAATGGACTTGGAACAATTAGGAGAAACCAAGCTGAAAGTAGCAGCAGGCATATATGCAGCAAAGAAGCAATAGAAAGCCTATTTTGATGCACATGTGAAAGACAAAGGCTTAGAAGAAGGAGATTTAGTCCTAGTATATACGCTAAAACAACATGCATGCAAATTAGAAAAGCGAGGTTATGGACCTATGATCATTAATAGACTCTCAACAAGTGGAGCGGTAAAATTAGCCACCCTAGAAGGAGACATAATGCCTAATTACATTAGTGGTTGTAGAGTCAAGCTTTATCAGGAACCTCTTACTCATGATATGCTTAGAAGACTCATGTGGGCAAAGAAGCATAAGGAGGAAGAAAAGAGAATATGCGCGGAAGCTCATGCAAAAGCTATAGAACGCATTAAGCGCACGAAGCTAAGAAGACAAGGACTAGGAAGAGAACATTATAACCATCTGGAAACAACACCCAGATGCTCCATGGCCATGTGTCAAGCAATTCAATTACTCATCCTAGCATAGTGGATAGGAGACCATTCATTACAGTCAGGCTAGAGCACGGCAACCCTCGCCAGGAGCTCAGGCTTTAATTGACTCAAGTGTTGCGACTAGTGCGATTAGATATAAGGACTGAAGAAGAGAAATGTGGCCAATTGAGGCATACCTCATAGGTCTAGGATGCATGGAAACCCCTTGCATGGGTGTGGTGGACCTTCCTATCCTCATACACGAAGTGACCATGACAGTGAAGCTCCTAGTGTGCCATGATGACGACCTGATAGAACCCCTAATCCTTGGCCAAGATTCACTCAGTGGACCTAAATCTTAGACAAGGCTCCTTGCAGATTGGAACCTTATACCAGTAGCGATTCATACCACTTGACTTCCCTAACAACACTCCGCCTGAGGTATGTAACCCTAGACCATATGAACTGCATGCGATGGAGGACCGAAAGATCTTTGGCCAGATAAGTCATGTTACGTCTACACCAACCCATGCAAGCTTGGTGATAGACGATTTCCATTCAAAAGAACGTAAACAAATTTTCCCTTGGTCTTCTTGCAAATTAGAAGGGTTCATGCACCCAACAGATGGGTTAGGTGGACTGCATCAGTGGACAAATGGGCACAACACCGTGCGGTGCCCATCCTTCCACACTTACTATAGACTAGTCTAGATCTGTGGTACAGAATGCATCACTTCTTAATGGGCAAGTTTCACAAGTGTTAGACCTCCCTTCTTTTCCAAAGTAGAGTGTCAATCCGACCTCTCACCCTCAACCACGAAGGAGTCAACCACGACGGAGGAACCTAGACCGACAACCATACCAGACGACACAAAACAAGCAGCAGTATCAACATCACCAAGCAAGCGGCATGAAACAAGTATGGGTGCCAAAAGGACAGAAAGCGCCAACAGTTTTTAACAATGCAGACAATGATAGGAAGAAGTTAAGGCAGAAGCAGAGTCAACATTCAACCTCTCCTCAACCTTCTTCGACCTTGACGAAGCTTCGACAGATTTGGATCGCCAAGGACCTAATGAAACGACCCACACCCACATAGATATGGGCCCAAGCAGTGTATTATAGCTCAATACTCAAGCCATGTAACATATAACCCTCAAAAATCTCTTCCACCCTCAACACCACCACATCTAATGTCACCTTTTGTCCCTCAGCAGAAGCATACCACCCACTCATCAACCCTTAGGAAATGGATACCGAAATGTATCTAGAAGCCTCCTCATGAACCATTGTCTAACATTAACCCCATCCCGAATAACCAACTCCCTTGTAATAATTCTATCACAACTGAAATTTGTATAAACTCAACAACACTAACCCAATATCACTTGTAATAACATCTCATCAAGCAATGTATGCACTATCTAAAGCATGTAGGTGTCTAGAGACCTGCATTAACTTTGCAAAAATCATTCCATAAACCACCTCACAACACTTGGTGACACGGGTTACACATCGGTTATGGAAAGGGATTGCGGTCTCACTTTAATGGGATCATGATTAATTTCCATACTAATGTGCTAATCTTTTGTAGCAGATCTCCTCCACTTTTGCATCACTCATCATGCAGACAGAAGGACCCTCCGCAACTGGCCCTAGTGCACATGTGGTCAATTTTGGTGAATTACTAGCTGAACCACATCCTACGTTACAACCGCCAGAGTTTCAAGGCTTCCCAGGACCATGCCGATTGATGATCCTCCTAGGGGAGACACTGAAAAATTTCACCATAATTCTCATTGGTTCCAAGGTTTGGTAGGACCTTTAGCAGATGCAGACTTCATTTTTTATGCCATGCTAACTTTTGACAGTATTAAGTGGGGCAAGTATCAATTTCTCTCTAGAGAATTTGAAGCGCTCCAAAATACAGAAGAGTTAAAGCACATTTGGGCTATAACGGGTTTTACGGAATACTTCAGTGACCCATTACCCAAACCTGATTTTTATAGATGCTACTACCTGGTGACCACGCTTACAGCCTCCGAGAACAAGGACTTGTTGGGCACTTTCATTCTTCCATCTTTGGTAAATGACCCCCCTTTCAAAAATTCCTATCTTTCAAAATACCTCATTTGGGCAGCAATTAAGATCCATGGGACTCACACGCCGATAGAGCGCAAAGGCTTATTCTAGAGCCGATGAAGCGTGGTGATGTTGTGAAATGGGAATACATTTCGACCATTACACCTAAACTCTCTAAGCCATTACACATATGTATGCAACATTTTGCATTCCCGGTTCAAGATCGTTTCACTATTCCTCACAAGCATATTTGGTTCGGATTATATTTAGCATGCATTGGACCACAAACCATAGATCTTGCTAGTTGGATCATTGATCAATTGTATTTAGCTTAGCAGAGATGGGAAAGAAAAAAGTCATCCACGGATGTTGCACTCTTACTCGAATTGTCTATATGTGTTTGGCATATGATTTGCCTATAGAATGTGCAATGACTAGTGAAGAATTGAAGGCATTCAAAGGAACCACCAAGAAAGCTAGGAAAGCTAGCAAGGGATGGGCAGGCAAGCGCATGTGTGGACCTATCCCATGTTTGCGAGTTCTAAAGCCCCCATCAGCTCAACCATCTTCAGAACAATCACCAACAGAACCCCCTACACCTATACAACCCATCCGTATACGCCTATCATGATCGGTTATCATAGAGGGTACTAGCAGTGTTGTTACCTCTCTAGAAACCAGAGTCCAAGAACCCACCACTACAGTAGGAGAACTTCCCACCACCATTGGTGCGGAAGCATTCACTTTCCTCATACCTAACTTGGAAGGAGAACCAACAAACACCACCTTTGACTTTGAAATGCATGATGCTTTCTCAAGTGAATTTCAATTTTCAAAAGGGCACTCTTCTCACAGGAATATGAACGTCCTAGTTACCCTACCACACCCCCTGATCAAACACAAGAGCAAGTAGTCTCCAGCTCAGAAGAAGAGAGTACAAAAATCCACAATGGAGACGGAGACGATGAAGCCAGTCAGGACAGCCACGACTCTCAAGAGGATGTGCTGTTGGAAATTTAGTAGGCCCATAACTAATACCACAGGTCCATGGTTCCATAGTTCCAGGATCTACAACACATATTCAAGCAATCTTCCAATATTGACAAAACATGAACATACCATACTTAATCATACAAATGATGAGACAAAGATAGAGAAAGACTAAAAAACATGTGTAAAGTGTTACATAAGCCAAGGCTTACTCACACTATCATATATACCAATGTTCAATGTACAATGTGGGAGCAAAATTCTCAACCACTCTATGTGAACAGAAATAGATGGATGAGTGAATGTACAAATGTAACAAACATATTCAGATGTATGGATAGAAATCTGAATATACATGAGATGTGTGACCGTATAGGTTATATGAGTAACCAAAAGAGGAAGGATCAGTCTAAAAGTGGTAATCAACAAACCCTCATCTCACCCTAAGTTAGACATGTGTGTGAAAAGATCACATGCTTACAAAACTAGCAAAGAATGCTAACAAGTTTGCTACCAGAAATCCTCAAACTCATATGACCGTACCTTCTTGAACACCTCATTTAAATATGCATAAAGCATACATGTACTGATTCTCTTGTAGATATGCCGAATAGGACTCCTCCTGATATGGATGTTACTGCCTCCATAAACTTCAAGTAGTACCTATGTGCATAAAGAGAATATGTACCTGAATTCTTAACATAAGATGCAAATCTTATGTTAACCACCATCCAATGTCTTTGAATTAAACCGAAATCTGCATGTAGAAGACAATCTTCAAATACATCATGTGAATGGCCGATCCACACCATCAAGCTGCTAATAGCCTGTCCATAAGCAAGAGTGTGAGCACACTCTTCTCTCTTCTCCAAGAAGAACTCCATAGCCGCTCCTCAACATGCTCCAAGATAGCACCATGGCTGCCCCATGTGCTAAAAAGCACTACCTCTATTAAGGTACCAAAGCTCTCCAAAGCTTGTGTTGCAAAAGCTGATGGATGAATTACAAGTGACCCATGACTCTTATTTTATAGTAGTTGGTATACCTTGAAAAGCTCATAAAAATCTATCGTTGGCATAAAGCATATATTGCGAGTTCGGTAAAAATCTATCGCTGGCATAAAGCATATATTGCGAGTTTGGTGTCTTGTTTGTTTTGCTTTCCTTAACAAAAAAATCCAAGTAAATTCTTTCGCGATCCGTTTGCTGTCCATCTTTTAATAAAGCAAAAGCACAAGTTTTCTTTTCATGAATGTGCTGCCGCTCGTGGGATTTGAATCCACACCTCAAGTTTGGAAGACATACATTCTAGCCACGCTGCCAATGTTGATTGCTTGTACAAGAATTGAACAGAATGGCTATACATGTTAAACTTACTCAGAGCTTTTGAACTAATAGGACATTGTTTTCCAGCAATCCCCCCTGCAATGTCATATTGTTACAAACTGATCTTGATCTGCAAATTTCATAATCTGTAAACTACCATAAGTTGCAAACTATCACAAGCTTCAAGCTTGTACTCCCGAATTGACCTTCAAACCTTTTCTTCAAAAGTTTTCTTGAAAACTGAATTTGACTTTCCTTCAAACTTCAAACACCTGAACTTATTGAATATGAACCATAATACTTGAGAAAATATGCAAACTAGATATCCAATAGTGTACTCATCAAGCAATCACTTTCTTGACAACAAATGTAGCATGTACTGACTCCGAACCTGCTATCTCCTCTCTTCTTAAACCTGAAAACATACACTAGGATCCACATATTTGCATTTATCTTACAAAAAGTTTCTCAACGTACTTTTGTTGTGTCATGTAAATACACTAAAAATCAAGAACTGAATCCTGGAACCTGTGATTGAAAACTCACAACTTACTGTATTATGAATACTGCTGGTTCATCTCAGGTTGTACTCAAGTCAACTCAACTCAACTGAAATCAACTCATGAGTCTCATAAAAAAATATATGATGTCATCATGTGTTCATCCTTTTTCTATCTGTAAGTCTTTCCTACCTCTTTCATTCAGAATCTGGTATAAACATATATGTGTGCACCTCTGAAAACATACCTCTCTGAAATATCAAATTTCTCTTCAATAGAACTCTGGAACCTTCTCCTGAACAAGAACATCCTAACATGAACTTTCTCCAGACATTCTCCTTCTTCCTTCTTCTTTCAAAGCTAGAACATAAAGAGAACCTGGCAAAGGAAATATACGAATACCTAAAATATGAATACCTATAGATATGACTCTGCATTCTTTTACATATGGCTAAAAATAAGTCTTCATGTTTCATCACCCCCTGGATGATTTAACACTAGTATCCAGAATTCTTCAAATTATACCAGACTTTATGAAATCTGGAACGTCTTCCTTCTTTCAATAAATCTGATCTTCAAATACCTAATCTGAAAAAAAAATTAGGATCCATAATCTTCTGTAACATAACAAGTATCTTCTTCTATTCTTCTGCAACACAAATCTGATAGAATCTGAATCTTTGACTTACTTCTTCCAATGTTGAGAATCTTCACAAACAAAGGATAGATATCTGACTCATAAATACTCAAGATCTTCATGATCATTCAAGATCATATAAGATCTATGAATATGAGGTAACTTTTCCAAACACAAAACCTCAATCCAAGTCATCAACATCTGCTACAAATACTCTTTTACCTCAAGAGTTAGATAAAGAAGAAAATATATTTCACTGCAACTTGTCATATACCAAGTAGCTCTATATTGACACTCCATTAGTTATCACCAAAACCAAAAAGGATATAGATTGTACAATTTTCTATGAGTAGTTATGAGAACAAATCATGGTTTGATGATGATAGGAAAGTGAAGCTGCCTTATGACTTGGATGAAGATTTTCCATCACTTCAACCAAAGGAGCCAAAGCAAATTGAAGAAAGTGATTCGGAGATTGACCTAGAAGACTTGGAAAGACCAAAGCTATGAAAAAGCAAAGGTAAAACAAAGATGCAAGATGCTACATATGGACTTGAGAGCTCACATCAACCCCTTAGAAGATCTTCAAGGGAGAAGAAGAAACCAGAGAGGTATGGTTATGATACTTCTTTGGTCACCAAGCACTCAATCTACGTTGCAAAGGTTCAAGCAATGAAGAACCTACCACATTTGAAGAAACAAAAAGCAAGAAAGCTTGGAGAGATGCAATGGATGAAGAAATGGAAGCCTTGAAGGAGAATGACACTTGGGAGCTTGTACCTAACAAGCCATCTATGAAGGTAATTGGATCTCAATGGATATAAAAATTAAAGAGGAATCCAGATGGAAGTATAAATATATATAAAGCAAGCTTAGTTGCTGAAGGGTTTGCTCAAAGCCATGGTATTGATTATGAGGATACTTTTTCTCCTGTTGTAAAAAATGCTACAATTAGGGTTCTCATTAGTCTTGTTGCATCTAGAAATTGGAAGCTCTATCAACTTGATGTAAAGAATGCTTTCTTAAATGGATGGATTTCTAAGGAAGTGTATATGGCACAACCTCCTGGATATGAGGATGCACATCATCCTAACTATGTATGCAAATTAAAGAAAGCCTTGTATGAATTGAAGCAAACTCCAAGAGCTTGGAATTTTAGATTGGTGACTTATTTGCAGGACCAAGGATTCAAAGCTAGCAAGGTGGATACCTCTTTGTTCATAAAGAGGAATGGATCTGAGGTGATCTATCTATGTGTGTATGTAGATGATATTATTATCACAGGGAATGATCTTGAAGGAATGAAACATGTAAAGAATAAATGAAGGAGGAGTTCAAAATAAGTGATCTTGGACCACTCACTTATTTTCTTGGATTGGAGTTAATCTACACAGGTTCAGGTATATACATCACACAAAGGAAGTATGTGCATGACATGCTCATCAAGTTCAAGATGGAAAACACCAAGTGTGTAGGTACACCTATGGAGCAAAATCATAAGCTTAGTGCTTATGAAGGAGAGCCAATTGAAGACATCACAAGCTATCAAAGCTTGGTTGGAAGTTTAAACTATGCAACACTCACATGGGTGGATATATGCTATAGTGCTAGCATATTGAGTCAGTTTATGCATAAGCCGAGAAGAACACATATGGAAGCAGCCAAGAGAGTCCTCAAGTAACTAAAGGGGACCATGAATGAAGGTTTGTTTTATCTATTTACTTCAGATATTGAACTAAAGGCCTACTCAGATGCGGATCGGTCTAGATCTAGAGATGATAGAAGAAACACATCTGGGTATGTATCATTTGGAGGTTCAAAAATCATTTCTTGGTCATCCAAGAAGCAACCAACAATGGCATTATCTTCTACTAAAGACAAATATAGAGATTTGGCTAATGCAACTCAAGAAATCATGTGGTTAGAATCTTTGTATACAGATCTTGGACTTCATTCTTCCACACCTCACATTTTTTGTGAGAACACAAGCTCACTACATCTTGCAACTAATTCGGTATATCATGCTAGAACCAAGCATATTGAAATCCACTACCATCATGTAAGGGAGAAGCTAATGAGCAAGGATATTCAACTATCCTATGTCTCGATATATATGCAATGTGCACACATGTTGACTAAAGCTCTTGATGGTACAAAATTGAGTAGATTCAAGTTGATGATTGGCTTGTAGGAAATCAAGGATAATTGAAGAATTGTTTGGAGGCTAAGCATGTTAGGCTTGAGGGGGAGCTATTGGTGCATTTTACCCAATCTTACATGCTTGATATGATTTGATTTATGTTCATTTGTAGTCATTTGTATACACATATGAGCAGCTCTTGTAAAAGACTATATTTTATCTCTTCTAATTGTGAAAGAAAGAATGGCTTAAGTCATCCATGATGTAAAAAGGAACTTTGTGGCTCTAACTACCTAAAACCACAAATCCATCAGCTGAGAGAATATCTTCTAATTCTTAACATCACTTTTAGGTGAAGTTATTTGAATTCAAATTCAAAACTACCTCCAAAAATAGCTATAAAAAGAGCAAGAAGGAAGTCGCCATTAGAGAGCTTTATTCATGCCCACTTCATGTTGATTTGTAGAGATTGATAAGCTTAATCCATATCTCTATCATTCTACTACCATTGTGCAAGTATTCATTGCCAATGTGGTTATAATTATATGTGAATCTATACATTCATCATCTAGTTCTTCTCTGTTTTATTCTCTGCTATACTCACTCAAAATAGTAACTTTAGAAGCTCATATCTGGGGCTATACGTAACCTTTTTCAGATTTTTAAAGTGCATTGGATTTCTCTCTAGGTCTAATTTATATTTTAAAACTTCCATTTTTATTGGATATACTATTTGTGAGAAATATTTGTTTTTCTACTCACTGGTCAAATCTCTATAGAGGCCCAAAAATGGTGGGAGTGTTCCAATTTTTGCTAAATCTTGTTCTGAGTGCTTAGTTGATCAATTGAAGTGTTTTAACTTGGATTAACAAGCTATCTAAGTCTTTTTGCTATGTCCAAAAGGAAGGTTTCTAATTCCTACTAGGTTGATAGCATTGTTCATTTTTTCTATTAGGTGTATGTACAAAAATAGCAAGTTTTGGGAGCTAGTCATTTTACAACTAGTATGTCTTGACTCAAACTTTTGAGATACTTGTTCTAAAGCACTTGGGTAATTTTTTTGTGGATTTAGGAAGCTCAAAGGGTCTACTAATCAACTTTGAATTCTCAGTTGGATGGTGTGAAGTTGGTTGTAGCAGCACCTGTAAGACAATAGTTACGCAATATAACATAGGAGTAGTAGCAAAGAAGATAACGGATATAGGAAAATCTCAACAATTTTCTACTAACAGCAAGTACAAAGATGATGGCATTGTCCACCCGTGCGCTCTCAAGATAGAGCTTAAATGGTGATCTAGGCAACTCTAGATAGGGAGATACAAGGTAGAGGTATGCTTGCTCAATTCAATGTCTCAGGTAGTGCAGAAGTCATGTATATATAGGATCATGGGTGGCCTTCCGTGGACGACTATACATGGGCGGTAGAGCGTGGGTGGCAACCACCTGAGTAATTGCCATACATGGCTTAGGCTAGTTGAATTGACCTAACAAATATAAATGATTTCTGACTCTGACAGCGAATATTCCATGGAGTATTCTCTTTACCGTCGCATCGGGGGCCTTGCCCCCGAATCCCCACCAAGGGGCCCGCTCGCCCCCTTGGACCCTGCAATCAGGGCTGCTCACTGATGCCCCGGACCCCACAATTGGGGACCCTGATAACTCCTTTTCCTTACAATACCTTACATGGTCCAATATGACCTTCATCCAACATGCAAGATGGGATTCCCATCAATTGGGCAATGCATGCTTGGCATCTCCTCATAATGGGGGCCTTACAAAATGTGCATACAATCATGAGGGGTAGACATTGATCATATACTAACACCCTCCCTCAATGTTTACTGATGATAAATCAAGTAGGTATTAGTCCTATGCCCATCTATTGAAGATGCCTGTTGAGTTGCTCTTTTCCAAGTGCTTTAGTGAATATGTCAGCACAATTTGCCTCTGTTGGGAAATATTCTAGCTCCACAATTTCATCTTCAATTAGGTCACGAATGTGATGGTAATGTACTTCTATGTGCTTAGTGCGAGCATGAAATACTGGGTTCTTTGCAATAGCCATACTTCTTTGATTATCACACTTGAGTACAGTCACCATATTTGACAGAAATCCTAGATCTACAAGAATTCTCCTTAACCAGACTACCTCACAAGAAGAAAAACAAGCTGCTTTTTACTCTACTTTAGTGGAGGAGAGTGCGAGAGTTGTTTGCTTCCTACTTACCCAAGAAAATATTCTTGAACCAAGTGAAACAATATCCAGAAATTGATTTTCTAGAATCACAATCTCTAGCCCAATCTGAATCACAATATCCTTGAAATGTATCACATCTGGTATAAAAAATACCAAAATCCAAGGTTCTTACAATGTACCTTAGAATTCGCATTCCAGAATTCTAGTGACTCTCCTTAGGTTTGTTGGAAAACCTGCTTAACACTCCAACATCATAGCAAATGTCTGGTCTAGTGTTGCACATAAAAATAAGACTTCCAACGAGCTTCCTATACTTCTTAGCATCTACATCAGACATGCTATCATCCATAGATATCTTGTGATTTACCTCCATAGGTGTGCTAGTTGGTTTGTAGTCCATCATTCCAAATGTCTTGAGAATTTCTTTGGCATATTTTTGTGTGAGATGAAAATGCCATCCTTCCTTTGCCATACTTCAATTCCCAAACAAAAATGGAGTAGATCTAAGTCTATCATTTCAAATTCAGTTCCCAAGCTCATTCAATTTTGATTGATGAGTTCCTGATGATCTCTCTATAAGGATCAATTCATCTACATATACAATGACAACAACTAGCTTGCTATCCCTTTTCGTTACATACAAGTTTGCATAAGAAGTACTTCTTTCAAAACCCATATTTTTGGAGAAAGTATCTATCCATTGGTACCAAGCCCATGGAGCTTGATTAAGTCCTTACAGAGCTTTCTTCAACCTGCAAACTTTATTTTTTGAATTGGGCACCTCAAAACCTGGTGCTTGAGATAAATATACCTCCTCCTTGAGGTGAACATTTAAAAATGCAGATTTGACATCCATCTGGAAAATAGGTGAGGCCTTTTGTGCAGCTACTACAAGTACCATCTGAATAGTTGTCCTGTGTGCTATTGGTGCAAAAGTTTCTTGAAAATCAAATCCTTCAATCTGTGAAAAACCTTGTGCAACTAATCTTGCCTTACACTTTTCTAATGTTCCATCTACTTTATGCTTAGCTTTCCAAATCCATTTAGTACCTATTACCTTCTTCTTTGGTGGCAAGTCAACTAGATCCCATGTATCATTTTTTAGTATACTATCATACTCAGACTGCATTGTCGCTCTCCAATCTGGATCGTCAAGGGCTTCTTCAATGGTGGTAGGTTCCTTTATCGAGCCCATGATATCTACCATTAGAGCCATGTTAACAATGTGTTGTGAGGCTCTTTTTTGCTCCTCTATTCTCTTTGATCTTTGTAATCCATCCAAGGATGATTCTGGTACATCCACATGTGGATTGTGATCATAAAAGAGCTATTGTGCCCAGTTCGCTAGTGGCTTACACAGTGCAGCTACAACTGGTTGGCTTTTTATTGAGGATATTTCTCCATCAAATGTTTCCTCCTCCTCAACTTTAACTTATCTTTTGATAGGCACAAGGTGAGATAGTCCTCTATTTTATGAGATAGTAGCCTCAGGATTCCACAACTTGTATGCTTTAGAATCTTCACTATATCCTAGGAAGACACACTTTTTGCTTTTTGAATCCAACTCTGATCTTGTTGAATCAGGAATATGTGCATAACAAAAACAACAAAAAATTCTGAAATGCAAAGCTGGAGGCTTTTTACCAGAATATTCTTGTTGAGGAGTCATCCCCTTTAGTGCTTTTGTCTAGCTTTTATTGAGGATGTAGACTACTCTATTGACTGCTTCTGCCCAGAATGAATCAGGCATGTCTTGAGCCTTTAACATTCAATGATCCATTTCAACTACTGTCCTGTTCATATGCTCAACAACGCCATTTTGTTGAGGTGTATGAGTTGTGGTAAGTTGCCTTTTCACACCATGCTCCTTACAGTAATTATTGAATTCTATTGACAATAATTCACCTCCTCTATATGTTCTATATTTCTTTAGCTTCCTTCCCGATTCATTTTCCACATACTTATGCCATGTTTTAAATTTTTCAAAAACATAAGCCTTCTCTCGATTGAAATAAACCCACATCTTTCTACTATAATCGTCGAATAACAGCAAAAAGTAAAAAGATCCTCCTAAAGCAGATTTAGACATTTTACCGCAGAGATCAACATGTACCAACTCTAGAAGCTTGAGATCGATTGTTGGTCTCTCTTGGAATTGTTTTCATTGTTGCTTGCCCATCATACAAGCTTCACAAGGTTCTTGCAACCCTGAAAATGCAGGCAAATGAGCAACCATCCCTGTTCTTTGCATCTCCTTCAAAATTGCAAATCTGAGATGCCCAAATCATTGGTGCCATAACCTGCTTGCATCTTTATCTTCTATAGTAGTTAAGGCACTTAACTCATATAATTTATCACGTCTTATGCCTTTACCTACTACATTACCTGAGGAATCCATGATTCCTACACCACTGTTATTGAAGTGAACTTCGAGTTCACGATCTGTTATTGCAGAAACTCACAACAAATTTCTTTTAAGTGTAGGTACATAGAGAACATCAGATAACTTTTTCTCAACACCTAGAGAAGTGATAAAAGAGATGGTTCCAGTTCCTTCCGTTCGACACTTGGAGTCATTTCCCACCACTACATTGATGGATTCCCATAGAGGCACTAGGGAACTATACCAATCCTTTTTTCTGGTCATATGGCGAGAAGCTCCACTATCTAAAATCCATGGTTCATCAACACGAGCTTGAGCAGATGAGCATACCTCTAGCACAAAACTCTTCAAATGTAAGGGGAGTTGGTCTTACCTGAGTGTTAAGGGTTGTTACTAATCCATCATACTTTGCTGGAAGAACACATACACATCTTCGAGCCAACTCTTTTGGTGTTATAACAACACCAACTCTAGCCAATTGATCTTGAAGATGTTTTATCCGTTTGATAAAGTCTTTAGCCTTTTCAAAATCAGAATGCTTTTCATTTGCCAACTGATTTTCTTAATTATGTATCCTAGTGTGGTTCTTGGTCTCATATTGATGAGCCAATATGCCCCAAGCCTCATGTGCTTTAGTAATATGTTGAACTAAAGTAAGCACATAATCACTTACACTAGTGACAATTGCACATAATGCATCAGCATTCCGCCTCTTCCAAGCTCGTAGAAGATCTGGATCTGGCTGAATCATCAATCTTGAATTCGCTGGATCTTCAACTAGTATAGGCTCTGGATCTAATCCCATCGGTCCCACGACAGTGTTAAGTAATTCATAGGAGTCCAAAATTGCAAAAATTTTGAACTTCCAGAGTGTATAGTTGGTTCCATCCAGCTTCCCTTTAATGAATGCAGGTGGCCGAATTCGAATAGGTGCAGCATTAACATTAGTTGAAGCACCAAGACCAGTGTTCGATGATGAGGCCATCATGTAATCACTCAAATAATCTATTGATATTCTAGTCTACTAGTAGGCTAAAATAGTGATACTTCTCAAGCTATTAGAACCTATGCTTTTGTTTAGGCACATGTTCGTTTAATGCAATCTATGCACTCACATGTTCAATATGCGCATTTTTTTTGGAATATGCTTGAGCACATTGATTGTAAATATTTTATTATTTAGATTCAAGAGAATGCGTGCGCATATATATATATATATATATATATATATATATATATATATATATATATATATATATATATATATATATATATATATATATATATATATATATATATATATATGCTTTACGTGGCTTTTGGTGTGCATATTATATACCTAATATTATATATATATATATATATATAATATGTTAATATTATATATATATATATATATATATATACAATATGTAAAGGAAAGGTAGAGGGTACTTTGACATAAAAAGCAAGGAGGCTACGTGGGAATCAGAGAAGAAAAAGAAGGCTCAAATTCACGATAGAAGAAAAGAGGCGAAGAAGATCTCGGTAGAAAAAGGAGGGCAATCTTCGATCAAAGGGAAGAGGCAGCGGAATGATCTCTTGAGACATCAAAGGGAAGAGGCAGCTGATTCATAGGGAAGAAAGACAACCAAAATCTGACGCAGAGCATAGATGTTAATCTGTTGATGCTTGGAATCTAAACTATTTTTGTGCGGACCTTAAGCTTAGTCTGCTCACAAGTCATCGAAGGACAGGGACTAAAAAACATTGTAGACCCCTGTTGTATGAAAAAGCTCTCTCCCTTCTCCTCGCCCCGAAGCTTCAGGTGAAGGATAATACTCGAAGGATCCATCTGCTGTTACGGGAGGTGAAATTAATTGATATGGATCTGCCACGCACGTAGTATTATTGATAGACTTGAAGGCCAATGACATGCGATTATTTGTGGTTATTATCGGATATGATCTGAGAGAGGGTCAAACTCTGTGATGTCTAACACAGCGGCAATGTTTTGTGTATTTGATAAACGCCAATGATTCTGGAGTTTTATTGGTCCCAATTGATCTACCGCAAGTGCTTTTGATTAGTGTGCAATGATCTGATAATCCGTTCAATATGTGCTGAGCGATGTCAATTGCATTAATGGTGAGAACCACGTTAAGAAGCTCCACCTCCTTAATGTCAATCCACGGAAGAGACAGGAGTGATATGAAGATCGTGAATGTGAGATGTAGTGAGAGTGAAGGTGAGAAGCATAGAGATGCACACACACATACACACACACAAGGAAGAGACAAGCAAGACACAATGGAAGGTGAGAAATCAACTCTATTGCTCAATATCTCAATTACAAGCTCAAAAGTAGCTCTAAGCTCACACCAACCAACTTCAAAAATGAGCTCTCTAGCTCTTTTTATAGATTCTAGATTAGTTTTGACCGGTTTCACATCTAATGACCGGCATAGTTAAAAAATAGGTCCTATGCGCTATTTGAGAGGGTAAACGGTGTCCAAAAATAACCAAAATTGGTATGCTCATTCTACCTAAGCTCCTCAAGCTCGAGGACTCCTCGACTTGTACAAAATGGAGCTATAAATTATAAAAAGGGTTTTTCTATGTTACATATAGTACAAAAGTGATGAAAATCATTGTTGGAGGTTTTGAAAAGTATTTATAAAATATAAGTCTTTGAAAAAAATGATTCGACTGACTCCCTGCTCTGTCTTTACATGCTTCCGCGTCTTCTATGCCTCTTGCTACTGCCAACACTCCCTCCCTCTCGCTTCTGTCGTCCTCGACATAACCTTGTTGTGAGGTTTGTCAGATGTAATTCTGTAGGAGCTCCTGAGTGAGGGTGTGTTCTGATATTCGAATGCCTCGGGCCAAATCTGCCTCGAGTTTCTCCCAATCAATGGGCTGCGGTTCATCGGATGGTGGGAGTCGATAGTGCGTGGAATATACCATCTGTTCACAGGCAAATAATTGTAAGAGGTGTGTGGGCATGCTGATGAACACTTCCGAATGGTATTCCCAGAAACCGGTTGTGAACATTTCTTCGAAAGTCTGCTTATAGCACGCCGGTAGGTATTTGATTCTACAATGTCAGGCATAACACACCCGGAGCGATGGCGTTGTACTCATATCATATGCAAGATCTAGGTTACCATGCTCGAAGCCCGGGGTGTTTACATGAGGTGCCTTAACACGATCGAAGACTTTGAAAACCATTTGCATCATGTCAAATATCTTGACAGTCATGTGCGCTGCTATATTGTCCATATGTTTCAAGCGAGGGAGCCAGTGAAGAATCATTGCCATCATGTATCCGACTGTAGGTGGTCCTGTGGGTGGAGTGAAATATGGGTAATTCAACCAATCCAAGCATTGCTGGTTATTCTGTACTTTAATCGCAAATGCCTTCCAGGAGCGGCGATGTGGCACTGGCCCCCAACATGGGTTGTACTTTAAGTGTAGAGGTGCCTTAACCCAAGTGCTCATCATCTCTGGATAATTCTGTAAGAGATCCTTGCGCCGGGGTTGAGGTCTCTGTTGAGCCTGATAAGGGTAGTTTTGAGGAGGCCTATAGTAATGAGGCTGGGTATTATATTGACCTTGATACCTACCTGGTTGTGCATATGCTTGCGGGTAGTTCTGCCTCACTGCCTGTTTGTTGTATGGGCAGTCCTGAGCCGTATGATTCGTGTATCTTCTCTCAATTGTACAGTATTGGCCACTAGGGTTGGCTTGCAGTTGTGTTACATTGGGGCACGCATTTGCCATATGATCACCACCACAGGTGTAACAACGCTTGTTTATTGTTACCCTAGGCATCTGTTTACTAGAAACTCCTAGTTTCTGGGCCACTTTTTCTGCTAGATCCTCTATTGAGCTAGAAAATTTTGTGGATGCAAGAGATGAACAATCTGAATCCTTATAGACCTTCGAGAGTTCCAACTCGTCTCCTAAGTTATCTTCAATGTCTATACAAATTCTTACACACTGCTCTAGCATTCTGGGTTCCTTCAAGTAGACATAGGAGCGTAGTTTAGAGCTCAACAGGCCATCTAGAAACAATGACACTTGCTTAGCCTGCGAGGGTAACTCTTGCATTGGACATCTCTCCACATATTGTCTAAACCTATGTCCTGCCAGTCTAGCTGTTTCTTGAGGGGTTTGTTTGAAACTATGAATCAACGAAGACGTGTCATGCCTGATTCCACTTTTAGAGAATTCAGTGATGAATGACTCTAAAAAGTGATGGATGTCTCTAAATTGCCTTTGTTGCAATGGTTGGAACCAAGTTAAAGTTGTGTTCTTTAACGTTAGTCCAAATGCATTATATTGCGTGAACATGTCTTCTACTTGTTCTGCCCTTAGTACTTGCTTAAATTCCGCAACATGATCATAGGGATCTCCTGTCCCATCAAAGTAGTTTTTCATGGATTTTACTAGTTGAGTGGGTCTTAATATTCTTGCGTGTTCACGTGGTCTTGGTAGAGGAAAATCACCTCTACCACCTGGCATTCTTTGTCTATCCACTCTATCCGTGTCTATGGTGGTTCTATCTCTCACTATGGGATGATTGAAACTTACTTCCGGTCTCTCTTTGTTTTTCTCCCTTTGATTACCATGGGCTGAGGATGTTCCTGCCCCTTGTTGGCTCGCGTTTACGTTTGTTCAGGATGGAGGGAAGACCAAATCACCTCTCCATGTATAGGTATTTCTAGCGTGGTCAAGTACCACAAATACTCTTTCTGAAGTTTCATCCAGGTATACAACCTTTCGAGGTGTATGTGGGTCCTTGAATTCATAAATAGTGATGGTGCCCACCTCACTAGGTTGTTCCGTTCTGTACCTCCATAATGCTTCGTCTGTCTCTTTATTCACGAACAATTCTATGCTTTTGTTATCCTGAGGGATCCACTCTGGAATGAGTATTCTTGTCAGTATAGATTTCCCTCTAGGTGTCCTAGGCTCTTCTAATGGTTCCTTTCCTTTGGCTCTTGCTTTCGTCTCTAACTGAATTACGGTGAATTCATTCGTATTATTTGGTTGAGTACTCAAGATGTACATCGTTCCTTCTTTGTCTATGTACACGTCTCTCTCGAATTTCACCACTGGATGTTCCAATCCAATGGATTGGTCCGGATTGTGCATTTGCACCACTTGTCTTCGCAAACCATCCTCATAGATGCGAGCACCTAATCGGTTGGTTCGGAGAAATTCTAATTGAGTCCTATAGGGTCCTTCAAGTTTTTCTAAATATGCCACATTTGACCCTCCTTCTGGTCTTTCTGTGCTGAAAGCCATTTCTGATTCACTCGTATCTGAGCTTAACTCGTAGGGATAACTACTATTCAATTGTTGTGCCCACGATCGTGCAGTAGTTCCTATGCTTGCTTTTGAAGATCTAAGGCTTCGTCGGTCTGACCTACCTATATGTTTGCCCGATCTAAAGTTCATGAATTTACTTCACAACACTCTCTGATCGTTAATGGTTCCTTTTTCTTACTTTCTTGATTCTTTATTTGTCTTTAAGTTCTTGTCTTGTCTTAACTGTATGCGTCGGGAGTCGACTTTTCGTTATGTTTTTGAGTTCTCGTTTCGTGAGACTTAGGTTCTTTTCCTTTAGGTCCTCATATCACACACCTTTACTTTAGTCTTGGACTTGAGAATGTTAAGTATCTTGAACTTGAGGCATTCCTATCGTCGTTAATCCACAATGCTAATGTTTAAGCTAATAATTGACTAAGGGGGTTGAGTAATCTTCCAACCTCAAGTCAGCTTTGTTGGTTGCTCTGATGCCCAAGAAGCCGTGCTTCCCAAGCCCTGCGTTCTTCTCTGCCTTGCCTTGCTTTGCTTTGTTTGCCCTTGATTGCCCTTGCTATACCTGCCAAAATCCAATATTAGACCAATTCTCAAATGGATGATCAAACACTTGAGTATATACATGTTAGTATATGATCAATGTCTACCCCTCATGATTGTATGCACATTTTGTAAGGCCCCCGTTATGAGGAGAAGCCAAGCGTGCATTAACCAATTGATGGGAATCCCAACTTGCATGTTGGATGAAGGTCATATTGGACCATGTAAGGTATTGTAAGGAAAGGGAGTTACCAGGGTCCGCAATTGGGGGGTCAGGGGCAACCGGGAGCAACCCCGGCTTGGGGGTCCAAGGGGGCCAGCGGGCCCCCTGGCTCCGGGGTCCTAGGGGGCCAGCGGGCCCCCTGGTGGGGGTCCGGGGGCAGCGGCCCCGGTGCGACGGTAAAGAAATATTCCATAGAATATTCCCTATCGGAGTCAGAAACCATTTATATTTGTTGGGTCGGTTCAACCGGTCTAAGTCGTGTATGACAATTACGCGGGTGGTGGCCGCCCACGCTCTACCGCCCATGTATAGCCGTCCACGGAAGGCCACCCATGATCCTATATATACATGAGTTCTGCACTACCTGAGACATCACGTTGAGCCAGCATACCTCTACCTTGTATCTCCCTATCTAGAGTTGTCTAGATCACCATTTAAGCTCTACCTTGAGAGCGCACAGGTGGACAACGCCATCATCTTTGTACTTGCTGTTAGTAGAAAATTGTTGAGATTCTCCTATATCTATTATCTTCTCTGCTACTGCTCCTGTGTTATATTGCGTGACTATTTTCTTACATGGTATCAGAGCTGTAAGGTTCGAATAGCTTGAGAAGTATCACTATTTTAGCCTACTAGCAGACTAGAATATGAGTAGATTATTCGAGTGATTACATGATGGCTTCATCGTCGAACACTAGTCTTGGTGCTTCAGCTAATGTTAATGCTGCACCTATTCGAATTCATCCACCTGCATTCACTGAAGGGAAGCTGGATGGAACCAACTATACACTCTAGAAGTTCAAAATTTCTGCAATTTTGGACTCCTATGAATTACTTGACACTCTCATGGGACCGACGGGATTGGATCCAGAGCCTATACCAGTTGAAGATCCAGCAAATTCAAGATTGATGATTCAGCAAGATCTAGATCTTCTACGAGCTTGGAAGAGGCGGAATGCTGATGCATTATGTGCGATTGTCACTAGTGTAAGTGATTCTGTGCTTACTTTAGTTCAACATACTACTAAAGCACATGAGGCTTGGGGCATATTGGCTCGACAATATGAGACCAAGAACCACACTAGGATACAGAATTTAGAAAATCATTTGGCAAATGAAAAGCATTCTGATTCTGAAAAGGCTGAAGATTTTATCAAAAGGATAAAGCATCTTCAAGACCAATTGGCTGTAGTTGGTGTTGTTATAACACCACAAGAGCTGGCTCGAAGATCTGTACGTGTTCTTCCAGCAAAGTATGATGGATTAGTAACAGCCCTTAACACTCAGGTAAGGCCAACTCCTCTTACATTTGAAGAGTTTTGTGCGATGCTTTTAGAAGAAGAGATGCAGCTGAAGAATCGGCAAAGTACAACTGATGCTGCTCAGCAAATGCAAAAGGTAAAGGCTCTTCTGAGGGATCAAAGAAGAATCCAAAGAAGAAAAAGTTCACACGAAGTTGCTTCTATTGTGAAAAGAAAGGCCATGCCATCAAGGATTGCAGAAAGAAGCAAGCTGATGAAAGGAATGGGACTGTAAAATCATCATGGAAGAACAAAGAGTCTGCAAACAACACAGAGCTGGAACTTTGGGTAGCTATTGAAGAGGTATGTTCATCTGCTCAAGCTCGCATTGATAAACCATGGATTTTAGATAGTGGAGCTTCTTGCCATATGACCAGTAAAAAAGATTGGTATAGTTCCCTAGTGCCTCTGCGGGAATCCATCAATGTAGTGGTGGGAAATGACTCCAAGTGTCCAGCCGAAGGAACTGGAACCATCTCTTTTATCACTTCTCCAGGTGTTGAGAAAAAGTTATCCGATGTTCTCTATGTACCTACACTCAAAAGAAATTTGTTATCAGTTTCTGCAATAACAGATCGTGGACTCGAAGTTCACTTCAATAAGAGTGGTGCGGAAATCATGGATTCATCAGGTAATGTTGTAGGTAAAGGCATACGACGGGATAACTTGTATGAGTTAAGTGCTTTAACTGCTACAGAAGATAAAGATGTAAGTAGGTTATGGCACCAACGATTTGGGCATCTCGGATTTGCAGTTTTGAAGGAGATGCAAAGAACAGGGATGGTTGCTCATTTGCCTGCATTTTCAGAGTTGCAGGAACCTTGTGGATCTTGTATGATGGGCAAGCAACAACGAAAGGCGTTTCCAAGACAGACCAGCAATCGATCTCAAGCTCCTCTAGAGTTGGTACATGCTGATCTCTGCGGTAAAATGTCTACACCTGCTTTAGGAGGATCTTTCTACTTCTTGATGTTAGTCGATGATTATAGTAGAAAGATGTGGGTTTATTTCATTCGAGAGAAGGCTGATGCTTTTGACAAATTTAAAGCGTGGCATAAGTATGTAGAAAATGAATCAGGAAGGAAATTGAAGAAATTTAGAACAAATAGAGGAGGTGAATTCTTGTCAACAGAATTCAACAATTATTGTCAGGAGCATGGTGTGAAAAGGCAACTTACCACAGCTCATACACCTCAGCAAAATGGCGTTGTTGAGCGTAGGAACAGGACAGTAGTTGAAATGGCTCGTTGTATGTTAAAGGCTCAAGACATGCCTGATTCATTTTGGGCAGAAGCAGTCAATACAGCAGTCTACATCCTCAATCGAAGCTACACAAAAGCTCTGAAGGGGATGACTCAAGAAGCATATTCTGGTAAAAAGCCTTCAGTTTTGCATTTCAGAATTTTTGGTTGTTTCTGTTATGCACATATTCCTGATTCAACAAGATCAAAGTTGGATTCAAAAAGCAAAAAGTGTGTCTTCCTAGGATATAGTGAAGAGTCTAAAGCATATAGGTTGTGGGATCCTGAGGCAAGGAAGATTCTTGTCAGCCGATATGTGGTGTTTGATGAATGACCACATTTAGTAGAAGATAAAGGTAAATCTACTATCTCATCAAACGGAGAAATATCTCACCTTGTGCCTATCAAAAGACAGGTTAAAGTTGAGGAGGAGGAAACATCTGATGGAGAAATTTCCTCAATAAAAAACCAACCAGTTGTAGCTGCACAGCGTAAGCCACTACCGAAGTGGGCACAACAGCTCTTTGATGATCATAATCCACATGTAGATGTACCAGAATCATCATCGGATGGATTACGAAGATCAAAGAGAATGGAGGAGCAAAGAAGAGCCTCAGAACACATTGTTAACATGGCTCTAATGGCAGATATCATGGGCTCAATAAAGGAACCTACCACCATTGAAGAAGCCCTTGATGATTCAGGTTGGAGAGCGGCAATGCAGTCAGAGTATGATAGTATACTCAAAAATGATACATGGGATCTAGTTGACTTGCCGCCAAAGAAGAAGGTAATAGGTACTAAATGGATTTGGAAAGCTAAGTATAAAGCAGATGGAACATTAGAAAAGTATAAGGCAAGATTAGTTGCACAGGGTTTTTCACAGAAGGATTTGATGTTCAAGAAACTTTTGCACCAACAACACGCATGACACCTATTCGGACAGTACTTGCAGTAGCTGCACAAAAGGCCTGGCCTATTTTCGAGATGGATGTCAAATCTGCATTTTTGAATGGTCACCTCAAGGAGGAGGTATATGTATCTCAACCACCAGGTTTTGAGGTGCCCAATTCAAAAAATAAAGTTTGCAGGTTGAAGAAAGCTTTGTATGGAGGTAAGCAAGCTCCACGGGCTTGGTACCAACGAATAGATCATTTTTTCAAAAATATGGGTTTTGAAAGAAGTACTTTTGATGCTAACTTGTATGTAACGAAAAGGGATAGCAAGCTAGTTGTTGTCATTGTATATGTAGATGATTTGATCATTACAAGAGATCATCAAGAACTCATCAATCAAACTCGGATCAGCTTGGGAACTAAGTTTGAAATGATAGACTTAGGTCTACTCCATTTTTGTCTGGGAATTGAAGTATGGCAAAGGAAGGATGGCATTTTCATCTCACAACAAAAATATGCCAAAGAGATTTTCAAGGCATTTGGAATGATGGACTGCAAGCCAACTAGCACACCTATGGAGGTAAATCATAAGCTATCTATGGATGATAACATGTCTGATGTAGATGCTAAGAAGTATAGGAAGCTCGTTGGAAGTCTTATTTTTCTGTGCAACACTAGACCAGACATTTGCTATGCTGTTGGAGTATTAAGCAGGTTTTCTAACAAACCTAAGGAGAGTCACTGGAATGCTGGAATGTGAATTCTAAGGTACATTGTAGGAACCTTGGATTTTGGTATTTTTTATATCACAGGTGATACACTCCAAGGATATTGTGATTCAGATTGGGCTGGAGATTGTGATTCTAGAAAATCAGTTTGTGGATATTGTTTCTCACTTGGTTCAGGAATATTTTCTTAGGTAAGTAGAAATCAACCAACTCTCGCACTCTGCTCCACTGAAGCAGAGTACAAAGCAGCTTGTTTTGCTTCTTGTGAGGCAGTTTGGTTAAGGAGAATTCTTGCAGATCTAGGCTTTCCATCAAATATGGCGATTGTACTCAAGTGTGATAATCAAAGTTGTATGGCTATTGCAAAGAACCCAGTATTTCATGCCCGCACCAAGCACATAGAAGTACAGTACCATTACATTCGTGAGCTAATTGAAGATGAAATTGTGGAGCTAGAATATTGCCCAACAGAGGCAAATTGTGCTGACATATTCACTAAAGCACTTGGAAGAGAGCAGCTCAACACACATCTTCAACACATGGGCATAGGACCGAAACCTACTTGATTGTTCATCGGTAAACATTGAGGGGGGGTGTTAGTATATGATCAATGTCTACCCCTCATGATTGTATGCACATTTTGTAAGGCCCCCGTTATGAGGAGAAGCCAAGCGTGCATTAACCAATTGATGGGAATCCCAACTTGCATGTTGGATGAAGGTCATATTGGACCATGTAAGGTATTGTAAGGAAAGGGAGTTACCAGGGTCCGCAATTGGGGGGTTCGAGGCAGCGGGGAGCAGCCCCGGCTGGGGGGTCCTAGGGGGCCAGCGGGCCCCCTGGTGGGGGTCCGGGGGCAGCAGCCCCGGCGCGACGGTAAAGGAATATTCCATAGAATATTCCCTATCGGAGTCAGAAACCATTTATATTTGTTAGGTCCGTTCAACCGTTCTAAGCCGTGTATGACAATTACGCGGGCGGTGGCCGCCCACGCTCTACCACCCATGTATAGCCGTCCACGGAAGGCCACCCATGATCCTATATATACATGAGTTCTGCACTACCTGAGACATCACGTTGAGCCAGCATACGTCTACCTTGTATCTCCCTATCTGGAGTTGTCTAGATCACCATTTAAGCTCTACCTTGAGAGCACACGGGGGGACAATGCCATCATCTTTGTACTTGCTATTAGTAGAAAATTGTTGAGATTCTCTTATATCTATTATCTTCTCTGCTACTGCTCCTGTGTTATATTGTGTAACTATTGTCTTACAATACACCCTTAAAGGTCCTTTCCCTTTTGCCCAAAACTTCAATGCCCCGTGGCTTTCTAGTCCCAACTATGTCAACCTCAAATTAGTTTATCTAACCATCAACATATTCTTTATGAAAAAATAGTTGAGGTCACGTAGTACTCGTCAAGAGCTTTCTAACGAGATATAAAGCTCAAAAAACAGACTTCGGATGAAAAAGATATGACCGTTCAGGCCCTTAGGGGTGAAAATTGACAAACAAGTTTTTCTCCAAATATGAGCTAAGGGGTCTCCTAGGAGTGCAATGATCCAAATATTTTTTAAAAATGGCCCCAAAATTGGTCAAAAATTGAAACCCTAAAAATTGCATTTGAGGTAGACAATCGCAATGGTCTGAGATAATCGCGATGGTCTGGGACTGTCGCGATGGTCCAGGTGGACCGTCGCGATGGCATGGCACAATCACGATGGTCCGAAGGAGCAAACTATCACGATGGTCGGAAATGAAATGATCGAGATGGTCCGAAAATGAACAATCGCGATGGCGTAAATGTGAGCAATCGCGATGGTGTGAATGAACCGTCGCGATGGTCTGATCAGCGAGCAATCGTGATGGCGTGGGTCAACGGTCAACAGGATAGTCGTGATGGCATGAGCCCGTCACGATGGTCACAAAGCATGATGGCATGAGCCAATCGCGATGGTTCAAATTTCGAGGCGTCGCGATGGTTTGAGGGTATCGTCGCGATGGCCTAGCTTGCTACATGGCAGCATCGGCACGATTGCATGGGCCAATCGCGATGGCGTGGGGTCGATGGGATCGTCGCGATGGTCAAGGTGAAACGTCGCGATGCTGTGAGACCGTCGCGATGGTGTGAGACCGTCGCGATGGTGTGAGACCGTCGCGATGGTCCGGCCAAGCCGTCGCGATGGCGTGAGCCAATCGCGATGGTGTGACACAATCGCGATGGTGTGACACAATCGCGATGGCGTGAGCCAATCGCGATGGTCCACCAAAATGCAAATTTTGCAAATGCAACAATGGATTACTATATGCACAAGGGTCGCCTATACAGTGGTGAACTCGCTTACCTCAAATTCCGAACTTGGCACACCATCGTGATGGTCTGACACAGTCGGCATTTTCTGACAGAAAGTGATTTTCTTACCTTTTTGCAGCTTTCCTGATGCTCTGGAGCACTGTACCTGCAAGAAAACTCAAAAACACAATAGCACATGCAAGCACAAAAGCTCTCTCTCTCTCTCGCATGAACAAATGAGGGGAAATGAGGAGAATGGGTGGATATGGTGAATTTTCTGATTTTTTTGGAGTGGAAGAAGATGATACGGTGATGAAGATGGAGTGTGGGGGAGGTGAAAAACACTAAAAACTAACTAAAAACAACAACAAAAACTGAAATTTTTACCTTCCAATGCCACTTCTTGCTATACTCTTACCATCACACATTCGTCCTAGACTCGATCCCCGACAATGGTGCCAAATTTGGTGTTGCTCTAGCACAATGGTGAGAACCACGTTAAGAAGCTCCACCTCCTTAATGTCAATCCGCGGAAGAGATAGGAGTGATATGAAGATCGTGAATGTGAGATGTAGTGAGAGTGAAGGTGAGAAGCATAGAGATGCACACACACATACACACACACAAGGAAGAGACAAGCAAGACACAATGGAAGGTGAGAAATCAACTCTATTGCTCAATATCTCAATTACAAGCTCAAAAGTAGCTCTAAGCTCACACCAACCAACCTCAAAAATGAGCTCTATAGCTCTTTTTATAGATTCTAGACTAGTTTTGACCAGTTTCACATCTAGTGACCGGCATAGTTAAAAAATAGGTCCTATGCGCTATTTGAGAGGGTAAACGGTGTCTAAAAATAACCAAAATTAGTATGCTCATTCTACCTAAGCTCCTCAAGCTCGAGGACTCCTCGGCTTGTACAAAATGGAGCTGTAAATTATAAAAAGGGTTTTTCTATGTTACATATAGTACAAAAGTGATGAAAATCACTGTTGGAGGTTTTGAAAAGTATTTATAAAATATAAGTCTTTGAAAAAATAATTCGACTGACTTCCTGCTCTGTCTTTACATGCTTCCGCGTCTTCTATGCCTCTGGCTACTGCCAACATTGATGCTGAATGTTCGGACGGGAGAAAGATCCGATGATCTGATATCGAGGATGGAGCTTATCCATCAACGATCTATCTTCCATCAACGATCTATGTGATAGAGTTCTGGAAATTCCAACAAAAAGAATTTGACGTGTTCTATTCAAATCTGCTGTCATGCTTGGTCTTGGCTCTACCTAAACGTTTGATCGGTAGAATAATAATATTTTATGGTATTGGATGTATCCATACATTGGTCGCTTCGCTGCCATTTTTTTTTGTTGTTTACACTCCATTAAACGCATTGCTGGAAAAGTGCTTTGGCTGATAATATCACAGTTGATATTCCCTAGAAAAATGAACATGGTTCATAAAAGTGCGATTGCTTTGGCAATTTGAGATCGATTGCTTCATTCTCCATGTGCGATACTATTAAAGATATTTGATCTTGAATGTTGCAGACTGTCCTTATTAAAACTCACGCTTGATGATGAATAAACTTTGAACACTCAAATATTAAAATATATCCTTGTAATAGCTTATGTTCTCAGAACTTAAAGTATTGCATGCTTTGGAAACAGCGTATGGGAAAGTCGAAGGCTACATAAAAAATAAAAATTTATTTGAATGAGAATAAAGATCGAATTGTTATGAGAAATTGATATTCATTAGGGTCATAGCATTATGCCAAGGGTCATAAATACTATTAGGAAACATTAATGAAATTCGTGTGTGATTATGGAAATTAGATACATGATCGAAGTGTGAATCTATACACGCCAAGCAAGAGAAGTAGTCAAGCGAAGAACGCAAAAAGAATTGCATTATTGGCTAAAACATTATTATATAATGATGAGGATACCATCAAATATGAGGAACAAACAAACATAACTTTGTGTTTCCTAAATTTCTTCATATGATTTTGCAATTATGCTCTCTTTGAGTTGATCACGACACCTGAGCTTTCTCCAAGTACCCGGCGTGCACTGTGATTCAAGTGGTTGATCTGATTCACCAACCATTACTTGAAGTCACTTCATCAAGTTCCTTTTTCTTTTAATTTCATCTACGCCATGCCTTTTAAGAGAGAAGCATATCAGACTTTCCAATTGTAGATGAATTAAGTGGCTTTGGGTAACATTTCTTTTGTAGCAAAGAAATAAATAGTATAACTCACTCTGAATGATCGTTTAAAAGTAACACATTGTAAAACTATGCTGACACGAGCTACTTAACATTATGCCATTAAAGTTGGTGGATTCTTGCCTTTACAAACAATGTTCAAATACCTCGCTAAATTAGAAACCTTATGTTTTCCCCACTCCTTTGCTCTATCCTTCCTTTCAACGAAACACAATGACAACGCTCTCAAGGTAGAGCTTAAATGGTGATCTAGACAACTCTAGATAGGGAGATACAAGGTAGAGGTATGCTGGCTCAATTTGATGTCTCAGGTAGTGTAGAAGTCATGTATATATAGGATCATGGGTGGCCTTTCATGGACGGCTATACATAGGTGGTAGAGCGTGGGTGGCCATCGCTCGCATAATTGCCATACATAGCTTAGGCCGGTTGAACAGACATAACAAATATAAATGATTTTTGACTCCGACAAGGAACCTTGATAACTCCCTGATATGAATGATTGGGGATCCGGATAACTCCCTTTCCTTACAATACCTTACATGATCCAATATGACCTTCATCCAACATGCAAGTTGGGATTCCTATCAATTGGGTAATGCATGCTTGGCTTCTCCTCATAATGGGGGCCTTGCAAAATGTGCATACAATCATGAGGGGTAGACATTGATCATATACTAACAGCATCAACTCATCTTCGGATTGCATCCATCATCTCTCTTTACAGATAGACACAGACTAAGAGAAAGAGAACTCAAAGTCTCAGATTGCCAAGTATAATGCAGTTACAATGATGGTGTTGTCCATCTGTGTGCTCCCAATGTGGAGCTTAGATGGCGATCTAGACAAACTCTAGATGAAGGGCTTACTAGTGTGCAATGCTATGTAAAGTTGAACCTTGGCCATGCTTATATATTTTTTACAAGGGGATTTGGTATAGATAAACGTAGTCGGGAGATACAAAATAGTTGGCAAAATATACAATCTAACAATATCTTCATGACCAGAAGTCCTACCATCTCCACCTTATGGGCGGAGGGAATAGGTCCCCCGGACCCCACAAAAGGGGCAAGCCCCCCTCTACACTCTAACACAGCATCCTTGACGCCCTTTGTGGGGGTAAATGATATGTTCCATGAGAAGTGCTCTAAAGAGTGCCAAAATGCATAGCATATTGCTGCAAATCGTGTATTAGATCAAAATCTATTGTGCTATATGTAGTTTAATGAACCATAGTATTGAAAAATGTACATGCAATACACACAACAAAGTAGTGTTAGTTAATCAAGTACAACCTGACCTACTGAAAGTTGACCCAGCTACTAGGAACCTTATGTACATTTCATTCATCTCATGAATACATGTCATAATAGAGGAGTCAATGATAACACATAGTCACTTCCCTCTAGATAGAGTGGACCAAATTATCAAAGCTATGAATGAAGACTTTCAATAAAAATTCATGGGAAAGTGGAACTTACCCAAAGGATGGGAAAGGATCACAATCTTTATTTTGTATGGGGTTCAAATATATGAGATATAATTGTTTGAACGAACAAGAATATGATTGTCAGAAAGAAGAAGTTAAGCTTAAAGATCAAATGAAAAGTATGTTCATGTTGTCTTTTGAGGATTCAGTGATGACTATTGCTACCATATCTTGTAGAAATCATCAATTTGAGGATTTTGGTATCCAACCTAATATTTGGGAGTAACATCATGTACACAACCAAGCGTTTGGTTGGGTTACTCAAGCACTTCCTTCATTTTCTTTACCAGAGTAGAATATGGCATTATGTAGGGAGTTGCTCAATAAGAAGCAAGTTTTAGTCCCAAATGCAACTAATTCAAATTTGGTAATAGCCCTAGATAGCCTTGTTTTGGGAGATTCACCTATTGTGAAAGATGATGGAGGAATTTAGTAGTAGGATTTATCTCCTTTGAAACAAATGTTGATATATTTTGGTAGGGATGTGTCTCAACACACTTAGGACCACCAGATCTTTTTTCCCTATTTAGGAGGTTATTTCCCCCAACTTGTATATATGGATATAAGCCTAAAGGGTCACTTATCTTTCAATATTCACTTGGTAATAGATTTTGTGATCCAAGTTTCTTCTTCTTCCTTGTGTTGTTCATATACTTTGCTAGTCCTTGAATTCTCAACAATTAATATAAGAGCAGGTCACAACTTTGCTTGTGGCATCAAAATTTTTATATGAGGTTCTTTTGACCTCCAAATGCACTATCACAACACCTGTACATGTGATTTCATGCTTTCGTGCTAAACATATTACAAGTTTTGGTTTGCTCGTATAAGCACCTCAAAAACTACTACATCTTTAGAAGAGCTAGATAGGGTGGTCCTATTCAACTTTTTGAGATACAACCATTTTTTTGCGTCAGGTTATTTAGTTAGTGAACATGGTTTAAAGCAATGATGTATTCCATATGTTGGCTTTTGAGGATAGGTTGGATGGTACTAATTACCCATTGTGGGCATATATAATGTGTCATGTATTGGTAGCAAAAGGGTTGTGGAATATTATGCAGGGTGTTGAAAAACGTCTTGCAATCTTCAAATTCTTGTTTGTGTTGCGTTTGCGCTGTAACTAGTGCAAAGCAACTTTTTTAGGATCGAAGAGATTCCCAAGCACATACATTGATAGCTTTTTCTATCAGACATGCTATTATCCCTCAAATTCACTCATGCAAAATAGCAAAGGCTGCTTGGGATACCCTGACCACCTTATACAGGCAAGAAATGAGGCTTGTTTTGCTTAGGTCTAAAAAAGTGAGCATATGAATGAAGGAGACTCTATGGAAAATTGGTTTGAGAAATATCAAATATTTGAAGGAGCACTTGATTTCAACTGATGAAGTCTTGCTAAACAGTTCACTTGTCTAGACTATTATTACCGATATTCCAAATTAATATCAGAGTTTTTTTTCTACTTCTCGATTGATGATGAAAGGTGATCCAAATACCTTAACATTTGAGGAGTTATTCTCTGTTTCGTTGCAAAAAGGTCAATCCAAGCAGAACATGTCCATTATGCATGTTGCAAATCAAGCTTTCCTAGCTAGTTAGAAGGACAGAGGTAAATGAAACTTATCTACTAGTAAGTAGAATATGCTAATGCTACAAAGGTGAAGAATGAAGACAAAGATGAGAAGAAAATAGAAAAGTAGAAACAACTTTGCAAATACTGTAAGAGAAATGATCACATCATAAAGAGTTGTCCAAAACTCGCTACAAAAGAGGCAAAGAAGAAAGAGGATGGAATGGTTGTTTTAGAGGCATGTACACCTAAAACAAAGTCTACTAATCTTGTTCAAAATGAAGCATGGACATTTGCTATTGTATGTTGCTATGAATCTTTTACATAATGATGTTTATGGTCCTATGCACACACCTTGTTTTGAGAATCACCTTCAATTTGTAACTTTTATTTGATGATTTCTCTAGGCATGCATGGATGTATCCATTGAAGGCAAAGTCAAAAGTGTTTATGTTCTTTAAAATTTTTTTGGTTATAGCTGACTACAATAGAGAGGAAGAGGATACAATAGAGGTGGATATGGAGATCCTAGAGGTAGATAGAAAAATTCATATGGATACAATAATAATAACTACAATTAAAACTACCAAGGATACAGAGGAAGAAGATATTACAACAACTAAAAATATTATCAATCTCAAGATAATTCAATGATCAGATGAGCATGTGCTCTATATTGACTATAGATGTTCAAACCATGTAGTAGGGAATGTAGAATTGCTTTCCAAATTGGAAGATGAAAAGAATAAGCATGAGTTCCAAATAGGTGATGAAACAGCACATCATGCAAAGAAGATAGGAAATGTAAATGCTTCGAATGGTAATATGAATCTGTTAAGTAGATTTATCTATGTACCTAGTGTTACTAAAAACCTAATAAGTGTAGGTCATATTGTGGAGAAAGTTTTACATGTGAGGTTCACTAATCATGGGGCCTATGTAGAGGATCCATATCAAGGCTTCAAAAGGATAGCCAAGGGAGAACTAATAAGTGGATTGTTCACATTTGAACTCCAAGAATAGCAATATTCAATTATGGTAATCAAATCCTACTAGAATTAGAGGTTTGGCATAAAATATATGAGAAAGAGCCCTCAATAAAATCATTAGAGATCAAAGTGTGCTTGGACTACCTAATATTTCAAAGCAACACATGATTTACATGTGCAATGCATGTCAATTTGGGAAATCTCACAGGAAACCATTCACAAAGAAGGGGTACACACATGGAGACATTCTGGAGATTTTCGACAAATATGTTTGGGAACCAAGCAAAGAGCCATCCACCTCAAGGTCAACGTACTATGTTTCATTCATAGATGATTGTAGCAAATGGACCATTATCTATTTTATGAAGCATAAATTTGAAGTGTTCTCATGATTTAAGAAGTATCTAGCTCTTGTTGAAAATCAAATAGGTGAAATCATAAAAAGGTTTTGGTTTGATGGAGGGGGAGAATACATCTCCCATGAATTTGATTCCTACTTGCAAGAAAAGGGAATCGATAGAGAGGGAGAGAGAGGGAGATCTAATATATACACACTTAAAGAGAATGAAGTAGTAGAGAGGACGAATAGGAAGGTTCATGTTGAATGAGAAGAAATGACCTAATTACTTATGGGTTGAGGCAGTATCCGTTGCCACTTACCTCATAAACACGTTACCCTCAAAAGCTTTGGATGGTATGACTCTCTATGAAGCTTGGAATGAAAGGAGACCACGCTTGGATCATTGCAAGATATTTGGGTGCATATCATATGCACACATACCATCTCAAATAAGAGGTGAACTTGATCCTAAAGCAAAGAAGTGTGTCTTTATAGGCTATGACCTTAATCAAAAGGGTTATTGTTGATATTTCTATAATAAAGTGCGGGTCTCTTGTGTGAAAGGACCATTTTTAAGGCACATGTATATAAGCCATTTTGTGATACTTTGTAAAGACTTTTTGCCATTGTGAGTAAGGGAGAACTCATATTTTCGAATTTGCCTCTTCTTCCTCTTATATCTCTTTGCTTGTGAGCTTGCATGTGTGATTGTAGCTTGGATTGAGCGCATGGAAGTGTTTTCTGCCCATTTCATTGCTTTTTTGAAGTGTGTAATGTGTGTGTGAAGTTT
This sequence comes from Ceratopteris richardii, assembly GCA_020310875.1. Lineage (NCBI taxonomy): Eukaryota > Viridiplantae > Streptophyta > Polypodiopsida > Polypodiales > Pteridaceae > Ceratopteris > Ceratopteris richardii. Next base: position 165,275,165 of record CM035407.1, read on the forward strand.
GAGGAGGTGTGTGGTGAAACTATGTGAGTTGCACAACTTAGTTATTTGCCCATAACTTGAAGCAACTTTGTCAAAATTGGACAAAAATAGACCTTTGCATGTGCCTCATTGAGAGTTTTGAAACGAACCTACTATTGACCATATTTCGAGTTCAGAGCTAAGAGAAAAGTCTGTTTTTGTGCTTACTATTGTTTCATGTATCACAACACCATTTCCACCTGTGTGAGTGATGAATGTGAGAGATAACACTCATTTGCATCCAATGGTAGCTACTTCACTTCATTGACCATTGTGTAAGTGCAAGTCTTCATACACTCGGTTAGGTTCAAGATACTTCTCAGATTGATGGTTTAAATGTGTGATCCCCACTATATGTACTTGCTGGTGATAGAGGAATAGTCTCTTTCATCACAAGTCCCTAGGTTGTCACTTAGGTACACACATTTTTTGGCATCGTTTCCAAGGAGGTACGGGTCCAACTGAGGAACTTGCATGATGGTAAGAGCTTGTAGGAGAAGGTATGAGCTTTGAAGAGGTGAGTACTCTGATTTGGTAAGTCATTTCTCATTGCACTTATTACTTCTCACTTGGAGTGTGTGTGTAGTAAGTTGTAGAACTAGGGAAGTGAGAGTGAGCGAGTAGGAGTAGAGTGTAGAGAGGAAGGAGTAGGAGGAGAATAGGTAGGTAGATCCCCCAGAAAAATCCCAAAAAGTTTTTATTTTAGTACCTCTCAGCTTGGGGTTAGCCCAGGGGTTAAAAAAACCAAAAAACTTCATTGAGTAGTTCACTTGTCCCCTTCATCTTTGTGGGGAGAAAGTAGCAACCCTATCAACATTTATGAGCTACAAGATCCAGAGGATCTCTCTCGAATTACATATTTTGACAGGAATATGAGAAATTATTGGCCTATGTAGAATCTAGAGAGATCCCAATTAAGATATCAAGGCATTCCGGTGTTTCCCCTATAGACTAGGGAACCACCTCCCAGAACCCTCAAGGAACTTACCAAAGTTATGCCTATCAGAACTTTGGGCATGCTCAACAACAGAGCATTCCAATGAGGACTAATGTTCAGTTCGCAATGCCAGGAGCCAATCCCAACTGTCAACCCCCATCCAATGGAGAGCCAAGAAATAGAAATCTTATTCTAGAGAGACTGCCCATAGGTAGGGGAATTGGTGTTCAAGTGAGACATCCAACCATTCCAGTTATGCCCAGACCACAAGAACCTGACAGAAGATTACGACCAATTCAAGTGGCCAAATGTATGAGGAGCCACTGTGATGGGTCTGGCAAACCTTATAATCACATAGCCAAATTCAAGCAAGTGATTTGTGTTGAAAAAGTGGAAGATTTCCTAGTTCAATATGAGTCATTTGGTTTGACCCTTACGGATATTGCCTTGGCCTGGTTCCAACCACTAGAACCCAATAGTTTTCTAAATATGGACCAAGTATTTCAGGAAATGATCAAGAGTTCACAAAGATTGGCATTAAGAATAAATCTTCATCTTCGATTCATAGTTTCAAATAGTTCCCTATGGAGTCAGTTCGACTGGCAGCTAGGAGGTTTAAGCAATATGTGGATAAATGTCCCAATGAAGAAAGGCCTACACAGCAGAAAATGATCTCATTATTTTTGGAAGGATTAGTGAATAGATCTCTAGGAGCATTGGTCTACGTAAAGAGATTCCAAACATTGAGTGAATGTTTAAAGGAGTGTATAGACTTGGAAGACAACTTGTCAAAGGGCTTGAAGATTCCCCAAACCAAGAATAAGAGTGAGGATAATTCTAGTAGCATCTCTAGTTCAAACAACAATGTAGAGGAGATTGCAGACTTAATGGCCAAGAAATTAGGTGTGCAGTGACAAACAAATTACCCCAACCCCCATCATTAAGGATGTCAATGCTTAGGAGATGTGTACACTGTGGAGGGAACCATCCTTCTCATGTGTGCAATAAAGGAATTGTCTCACCATCCCCATATGTTTACAACCTCCCACCAGCAGAGAATCAAGCTCAGTACTGCAGTATTGAACATAAATACATGAATCACAATATTGAAAATTGTCCTTACAATAGACAACCTACACATGTTCAACCACCAATTCATGCCATATGTATACCCAACTAGAGACTAAGGAAGGGAATTTCCTAGATATCCTCAGTACTTCTCCAATTCAACGTCCCTATGAATACCCAGGATACAATCCACCATAGCTAGTGTTAGGACAACAACCAGCTCACCCACAAAATGTTGTTCTAGTGAAATTTTCCCAAGCAAAAGAGAACACGTAGAGAGCCCTAGTACCGACCACTTCATTAACTGCCCTGACATCCATAATCGTTTCTATGATAAAAAATGGGGACAATACTATACATACCAAGCTGACTTGATGAACTATGAGTAGAGCTACGAGCAACACCCTTATGGACAAGAGGCATATGAAAACTCATACGGATACGGAGTTGAATATGCTACATTAATGTCCACAAACCCAAGAGTCCAAGCACCTTCTAGACCTTTGATTAGACCTCTAGTCCCTAGAGGACCCTGTTATCGCTGTGGAGGAGACCATTTTATCAGAGAATGCACTTTGTCTTACCAACCACCACATAAGGTTTGGGAAGGGTATTTTAGTGATTGTGGAAAGGAGCATTTGTTTAGGGATTGTCCAAAAAACCCTAACAAGACAAGCCAAACGACTCAGGTAAACGTAGTAGAAGTGGTGCAGCCTTCTCGAAGTGACATGGCATATATGGTACTGTTGAAGGCAATTACGAGAGCAAGAGCTAAAGAAAGTTTGGAAAGGTTAGATTCAATTATGTAAGAAACCAACAAACTAGAAACACCAATGCCTCAAATAGCAGCACACTCGAAAGAATCTCAAGAAAATTCCAAGGTAAAATGAACTCAAAGATGGAAATAGCTAGTAAGGATTTTACTAAAGTAGAGAAAGAGTAGCAAAAGCAACCAGCTGGGTCGGTTCTAGTTTATCCAATGCCCAAAGATCTAGCCATGTGGATAAACACATATCAATCTAGGATCAAAGCAGGACCAAGTTTGGAACAACACAAATTAAGTTACCCAAGAGGAGATTTGGAAAAAGAAAGGCTAGAGATTAGCAAAAAGTTGATTGAAATTGCACAAAAAACACTAGAGAAACCTACCCAAAGCCGTCCAGAAACAAGAATACCTAAGCGCATTGATCCACATTTTGAAGAATTGGACGCATCCAAGAACCTAGGAATGATGAATCAAGAGATAAATCATGAGGAATGTTCGGAAGTGAATAAATAGGAATTGGAAAGCATAAACACTCTACCTCACTACATGGGAGAGTACGAGCGGAATTCAGAGCTTTATCATGCCCCAATGATAAGAGCAAAAGGAAGAGAAATCTCAAGTAAGACATTAGATATAGCACGAAAGTTGAGGTAGACAAAAGTGCAGAGCTCCATAACTTTGGAAGAATTACTCAAAATCAAACCACAAGTATGGACTAAATTGGCCAAGCAAATGGGGCAAAAGGGTAAAAACCATCAACAAAGAGGCCAATGAAAATGCACATATAGTTCAAATCTCGGTAGATAAAGTAGAAGACTTCTGTGAAGGAGATGAAGGTAACACATGTCTACCCATTACTTTTCGAGGTTACACCACGAAAGCAATCCTAGACATAGGAGTTGGAGTAGGAATAGCAACAAAAGAAATATGGGAGCAGTAGGGAAAACCAGCATTACGACCCACAAGAATGAAATTGCAATTAGCTAATGGTCACACCGAAAAACCTCTAGGATTGTTAGAGAATGTTGTACTTACAACATGTGGAGTAGACATCGAGCACACGTTAGCCATTTGTCAATTTGAGAGAGTGAGTAATTATGAAATGATCTTGGGAAGACCTTTATGAGACAACTAAGGGTAGTGCAAGACTGGGGCAGAGATGTAGTATACCTACAACATAGATGCACAACCACAAGAATAAATCTCCATACATATGCTTACCGAGATGTTCCACCTCTACAATGGAACATAATACATAAAGAAGAGGACGACCTATCATCCATAATGCAGGATCTGAAGGTCAATCATGGATGCATGAAACCCAACTATGGATGTGTAAGGAAGCCAAGAGGGAAGATGAAAGAAGATGAACATGGCAACCCTGTTGTTGAATCTCTAGACCAGTAGAATGATCTAGCTTATGTGCCACAAGTGTTCCTAGATGAAGAGTTCAAGCGCCATGGATGGATGGAGATATTGGCCACATTAGATGTGTGTGTCAATGAGGAAGTTCTAACCCTGAACAAGTGCATAGACAAGGATGGATATGATGTAAGTTTATACATGGTTGTACTATAGGAGATAGAGGAAGGAGAATGGATGGAGAAAGAATGGAAAGAATATTATGAAAGTATAGAAATGGAAACCTGAGACCCAAGAAGAAGGATATCACTTAGAGGGAGAACATAAAGAAATAGATTTCGGAAGCACTTCCACCCTCAAACAAAAGGAAAGGTGAGAGAACATCAAGTCAAGAGAAATTAGTAGGGAGGAGAATACACCATAAGAAGAGTTCAAAGTTCTTGAACATATTTAAAAATTATGAAGTGGAGGAAAGAAAAATTGCCATCCAAATGCTTAAATGACAAGCACAAGAAGGAATAGCCTACGATAATAAGGAACAGACCAAGAAAGTCATTGTGGCCACAAAAGGGGATGAGGAGAGATGCACCTACGAAGGATGTGTCAGAAGGCGAAGAACAAGAACTAATAGAGTTGATTCGAAATTGTAGGGATGTATTTGCTTGGACATACAAGGACTTAAAAGAAGTGGGTCCCTCTATTTGTTCACATCATGTACCCATGACCCCAGATGCAAAACCGTCAAAACAATGACCATACACTTACAATGACGTATACTCTGCCAAAATCAAGGAATAAATAGATAAATTATTGGTAGTATGATTCATATATGAAATCGAACACACAGAATGGGTGTCACCCTTGGTAGTTGTGCCCAAGAAAAATGGAAAATTAAGGGTGTGCATTAACCTCAAAAAGGTTAACGTAGCCACTATTTGAGATAGCTACCCCTTACCCATTACAGATCACCTCTTGGAGAGAGTGGCAGGACGAGAAGTCTATAGCTTCCTTGATGGATTCTCTGGTTACAACCAAGTTGCAATTGCTCCTGAGGATCAACACAAAACCACATTTGCTACGGAATGGGGAGTATATGCTTTTAGCGTTATGCCATTTGCCCTAACCAATGCGCCAACCACCTTTCAGAGATTAATGTGTCATGTTTTTAAGGAATTCCTTAGGAAAAGCATGGAAGTATATGTGGATGATTTGTGCACCTATTCGTCTCAAAGAGTGGATCACATACCGGAGTTGAGGAGAATTTTTGAAAAGTGCAGACAATATAGAGTCTATTTAAACCCTCAAAAATGTTTCTTCATGGTACACAAGGAAAAATTCTAGGACATATAATGTCTAAGAATGGAATATCCCTAGATGAAGACAAGATCAAAGTTATTCTAGAACTACCCCAATTGAAAAATGCAAAAGAAGTACAATCATTTATGGGACATTGTGGGTACTATCGTAGATTTATCCACATGTATGCCATAATTGCTTGACCTCTATATGGCTTACTGACTGAGATCAATTGGAGTGAAGATTGGGAGAAAGCATTCAATGAGTTGAAAAACAGACTGAGTTCAGCCCCCATTCTAAAAGTACTAAATCGGAACAAGCCTTTCCATATCCATGTGGATGCTTCCAAAATTGCCATAGGCTTCATCTTAGCATAGCCTACAGATGAAGGAAAACTCGATCACCCCATAGAATATGCTAGCAGACAGCTCAACCAAGCGGAACATAATTACACTAGGACTGAATGAGAGGGATTTAGAATGGTTTATGTTGTAAAGAAATTCAGACACTACTTAGTGGCAAACAAATTCAAATTCTTTATTGATCACTAGGCTCTGTTGTACCTAGTCAATAAACCTTGTAACATTGGAAGACTAGTGAGATGGTTTTTTCTCTTAATGGAATTTGATTTTGAAGTAGTGGTTAAGAAAGGAAACACGCATGTTAGAGATGATCATCTATCTCGAATGACCCATGGTGAACCCCCAACTGGAGTTGTGGATGATCTGCCTGACACCTATCTTTTTAACTTGGAAGTTTGTCTACAATGGGTTGAAATATTGATACCTATACTCACACATGGACCTGGTCATAGGATTAATTAAGATAAAACCCAACAATTATGGAAGACTAGGAACCTTCACATTGTAGCAAGAAGCATATATAATCAGAAGTCCAATGGACTTCTGCTGAGGTGCATATACGAGCATGAACAAGAGACTTGGTTAAGACACGCCCTCATAAATCCATGGAAGAAATATAGAAGTATCATTGGTACAGTACAAGAACTAAAAAGGTTAGGAGTGTACTGGCCAGAGATGCACAAAGATGTTCATTCACACATAACAAATTGTCCCACATGTCAAGAGGAAAGACTAGAGGAGAACTCTATGCTATGCTATTCCACAATAGCACTTAGATGGAGTTTACCTTTAGTGAACTTTTTAAAGACACATGAATACTCGGAAGGGGAAACTTAGCAAGAAAACGGGCTTCAGAGGAGCAGAGTAAAGATTATACCCTCATAGGAAGACAACTCTTTAAAGGTGGACAGGGTGATCAACTATGATTATGTGTATATGAAGATGAGTATATCCATGTTTTGGAGATGGCCCATACCGGAGCATCAGGAGGTCATTTTTCAGTTGATAAAACCGCAAAAATGATTCTTTTCATTGGATTATGGTGGCCAACCTTGTATCAAGATATGAAAATGTATGTTCAGAGGTGCGATGTGTGTCAAAGAACAAAATACCCCATCCGAAGAGATGAAATGCCACTGCAACCTATGATTAGTGCTAGAGCCTTCACTAAGTGGAGTATAGATTTCATTGGACCGATTAGCCCAACTGCTAAAGGTTCTCATGCTGAGTACATAATAGTAGCCACATATTATTTAACCAAATGGGTGGAAGCAAAGGCCACAAAGAAGAATGATGCAAGAACCACTGCCAAGTTTCTCTTCGAAAACATATTTAGGAGATTCGGATTACCCATTAAAATTGTGAGTGATTAACGAAGTAATAGAAACTTTAATGAATGGATTCCTAGTAATTCATAAGAAATCGGCCCCATATCATCCACAAGCCAATGGACAGGCATAAAGTTCCAATAAGGTGCTATGTACCATTTTAACTAAGATTTTGAATAATAGACAATCAGATTGGGATAAACAATTACATCATGCCATTTGGGCTTTTCGAATTGCATACAAGATAGCTATAGGCACAACACCATTCAATCTAGTGTATAGGCATAATGCAATCTTACCAATTGATTTCTTGATTCCTACTCTTTGAGTAGCTGAGAAATATGAGTGGACTCGACATGAATTGTCCCAACAATTGGATCAAATTGAAAGATTGCATGAGATTAGATTACATGTAGTAGTAGATATTTATGCAACCAAGAGGCGACAAAAAGCCTATTATGATGCCCATATTAAAGATAAGGGACTCAAGGAAGGTGATTTAGTCCTAGTATACACTTAGAAGCAACACGTGAAAAAGTTGCAAAAGCGAGGACATGGACCATTGGTAATCAATCGTATTTCTACCGGTGGAGCAGTAAACCTAGCCACACTAGATGGAGAAATTCTACCAAATTATATAAGTGGCTATCGTGTGAAGAAATACTTAGAACCCTTGATGCATGAGATGATGAGTAGACTTCTACATGCAAAGGCACAGTTAGAAAAAGCAAAGAACTTGGGGACACCAGTATTGCAACCATCTAAGATGGCTACTGATGAGAATGAGGTATGCCCTCTTTCTCCCCCAATCGTTCATTCACCAATAAGGGAGCCGGTTATAGATGAATATGATGACCATCCAATGCCATATACTATAGAACTAAGTCAGAAAGAATGGGCACTACTGGTGTCTTGTCTCACAAAAAATTTTGAAAATGAGATTGTAAAAGTCATGAAAGAGGCTCAGATCAAAAGCAAAGATTTAGATGAGATAATGAAACCCTTCAATATCCCTTATGGAATCATGAAAGAACAGACCTGTGGATACATCAAGAAGACCACGGGGAAGGATCCAGATGTGTAGCTCAACTTCAAGGCAAACACTTTTAATTATACTCAACAAGAGTTCGAAGCCACCGATCCTATTTGGAGAAGAAAAAATTTGGAGAAAAATCCAACCTTGCGGGTGCACTGGCAAGAAGCACCATATCTACTTCAAGTCAATCCAACTTTTTGTCCTGTACCATGTCGATGATACTGGCCAAAATTTTGGGACTTGCAAAGTCAAGGTAAAATAAATAACCAGTGGCTCAATTTTCCTTTACTACCGAGCCCACCACATAACTACCTACCCACTAAAGAGTACATGGTGTGAACCATCAAATTTTTGTTATCTTAGTACACCCATGTCCCCAACCTAACTATAAAATTAATGAATAAAATACTCAACATGATCCTAACAGTACTCAAGGTCTTCAAGCATGCAGTATATACCTTTTTCAGTTTCATTGGTATTAATCAGGGAATAGATATATTAGTATTCGACATTTCTATCATGCCAAGCCGACTGACTATCATGGCCTACTACTCACGGCTAATGTTTTTTCCCACTACTTATATGCAAACTTTCGAACAAGCATTCTTCATAGGCTTCTTCAAAATAGATTCAAAAATATTCCTAAAGATGTCTACTAACCTCAATGCATGGCTTGTAGCATATGAATTAAGTTTTTTTGCCGATCACAGACAAGCACTCCACGATTGAGTTAAGTCAAAACAATTGAATTAATTAATGATACGTGAAGCAGATTTGCTAAATCATAAAGAGAAAAAGCTATACAAGATGTACTCCTATAGACTTCCAAAGCCTGTTCAAGACGACAGAGTTCAGGAGGGGGATGTGTGGAAGGAGAGATAAGAGAATCAAGCAAAAGACGAAGAAGAAGAAAATAAAAAAGAAAGACTGCTTAATAAAAAGCACAATCCTCTGCCCAAAGCCCTCAAGGGGCATGCATAAGGCCACTACACAAAAGAAGGAGGTCTCCAAGAGTGGAAACAAAGAAATACAATAGGACCTTTCAAGCACCACCCTCACCAAAAGAGATGCAACACTTACCATTCATTTGAGGCATGTGTGGTAACACAAAGCAATACAAGAGGGCCAGATGTGTGAGAATAAAGAATTATTCGAAGACCAAAAGTTAGAAAGAGGGAGAGGCTGAGAAGTTGAAGAGGGTGACTAAGATAGTCACACTCTTAGCCGTTAGGTACATGTGGTGGAAAGAAATGAACAGGCTAAAGAAAAACATCAGGTCCTCAAGGATATGAAAGAAGATTTAAAGACAAAACCTTTGAAGCATCAACCAAAAGACAAAAACCGATGCAATGCTGACCAAATGATGCATGCAATGAAAAAGAATTTAACAAGCATCAACAATGACACAACAACCCGAGATGTATGAACGTAAGGAATACCAAGGGGAGAACAAAAACATAGGACTAAGGCTCGGATAAGCTAACAAATTCTCTGACACTCGTAGCCACAGCTTCGCCACTGGGTGCATTTATTGAAGGAAGGATAAGCAAGCCGCAGACAAGAAGCAAAGCCTGTCAAGGGACGACAAAGACAAAGAGAGGGAGAGTGTTGCAGAGTAAAGAAACATAGAAAAAGGAGCGCCAAATTTTTCAAATTATGAGCACCAATTTTCTTCTTCAAATGTCTATGAAAACCTCAAGAAGCCATGTAAATGCAATAGAGGAATGCATAAATCCCAAACATTGTATCATAGTCCTTGTAGAATAGTAGGAATTTAGGCTTATAAAGTGCCACTCTCTTATGTGAAAGGACCATTTTTAGGGCACATGTATATAAGCCATTTTGTGACACTTTGTAAAGACTTTTTGCCATTGTGAGTAAGGGGGAACTCAAATTTTCAAATTTGCATCTTCTTCCTCTTGTATCTCCTTGCTTGTGAGCTTGCATGTGTGATTGTATCTTGGATTGAGTGCATGGAAGTGTTCACCCATTTCATTGCCTTTTTGAAGTGTGTAATGTGTGTGTGAAGCTTGAGGAGGTGTGTGGTGAAACTAGGTGAGTTGCACAACTCAGTTTTTTGCCCATAACTTGAAGCAGGTTTTCCAGAATCGGACAAGTACCATTGGATGTGTCTCATCAAGGGCTTCAAAATGAAGCCCCTATTGTACAAGTTTAGAGCTGAGAGAAAAGTCTATTTTTGTGCTTATTGTTGCTTCATCTATCGCGACACCATTTCCACCTGTGTGAGTGATGAATGTGAGAGATAATACTCATTTTCAACTAGTGGTAGCTACTCCACTTCATTGATCATTGTGTAAGTGCAAGTCTTCATACACTCGGTTAGGTTCAAGATACTTCTCGGATTGATAATTTAAATGTGTGATCCCCACTATAAGTACTTGCTAGTGATAGACGAATAGTCTCTTTCGTCACAAGTCCCTAAGTTATCACGTAGGTACACACAAGGCAAAATAATTTAGAGATATTTTAGAATCCTCTCAACAAACCATTAGAAGATCTATAAAGGAAAAGAAAAAGCCAAAAAGGTGTGGCTATGCCACATCATTAATAACCGAACACTCAATTTATATAGTCACGGACTTGAACTCTCAAGAGCTCACATATTATGAGGAGGCCAAGAAGAAACCAAAATGGATACATGCAATGGAAGAAAATATTGAAGCATTGTAGGAAAGCAACACTTGAGGGTTGGTGCCCAAGACTCCACCATGAAGTGGGATCTAGATGGATCTACAAGGTAAAGAAAAACTTTGATGGAACCATTAATAGGTACAAAGCTAGAATTGTGGCCAAAGTGTATGCTCAAACCCGAGGTATTAAATTAAGTGCTCATGAATGTGAATTAATTGAAGATGTGACAAGCTATCAAAACATGGTGGGAAGTCTTAACTATGCTACTCTCACTAGAGTAGACATATGTTATGTTGTAAGTGTTTTGAGCCAAATTCATGCATACATGTAGGAATCCATACATGGAAGCAACCAAAATGATTCTCAAATATCTTAAAGGGGCAAGGAATGAAGTCATATTCTCATCATACACATCTGACGTGGACATAAAGCTGTTCTTTGATGCAGATTGGGTAGGATATAAAGATGATAAAAGGAGTACTTCATGATTTCTTTCATTTCTAGGTACAAAGCTCATATCTTGGTCATCCAAGAAGAAACCCACTATTACCATTTCATCTATAGAGGTTTAATAAAGAGGCTTAGCAAATGCAACTCAAGAAGTTATGTGGAATAAGACACTATAATTGGATTTGGGGATAAAATAATCCACTACTCACATTTTTGAAGATGATATAAGTTCTTTGCATCTTCAAACTCATCCCATTTATCATGCAAGGACCAAACACATTGAGGTCCATTATCATTATGTTAGGGAGAAGATTACAATCAAAGAAATTGAACCCTCATATGTATCTATTCAACAACAATGTGCAGACATGATGAACAAAGCCTTGGATGGAGTGAAGCCGAGTAGGTTCAAAACCATGATTGGAGTTCACAAAATCTCAAAGGATTGAAGACTCAAGCATCTTAGACTTGAGTGGGATTTGTTAGTGCATATTTCAAGACCAAACACTTGAACTTGAGCATTGGACTTCATAAGAGTTTTGAGCTAGACCATTATGTATACATATGCATTGTTTGAATGGTTCTAAGGTTAAAGAAAGATATTACTTTTGCAAAAATTAAAAGGATGACTAAGAGATAATCTTGTGGATATAATGAGAGCCAAATCCCTAGACCTTTTTTTATCGCAAAATTCATAAGTAACTCTTAGAAGCATCGAATAATATTAGGTAGACTCAACCAGTAGTCATTTGAAAAAGTCTATATATACACTACTAATTTACTCATGGATAGAAGACACAACACACTCATTAGAGAGGATATTTTTCTTAGCTCGAGGAATACTCCAATACCTCTATGTATCATATCTTACATTAGCAATACATTTGCCTTGCATTACATCATCTACATTGTTCATTGTTCCCTGTTGTAATACATTACTCTTAGTCTATCAACTTGTTTAAGTCATGTAGCATGTATATGGTCTCATTATCTTATTTATTGATTGGATTATAAAGTTTGCACTCTTCTCAGTATGCCCAAAAAAGTTGATAGTCATTTGAGTTATGTGCATTGAGATATGAGCAAATCTATGTGACTATGTCTATGCATCTTCATCCTCCTGAAAAAGTCAAGATCACCCCCATGACTTCTTATACATATCGTTGTTAGCATATTTCTTCTAAGTTCATGAAATAAATTTTAATAGTTTATTCATCAGTTCATTTGAATGTGTGAAAGGGTCTCACATCCATTTATAGGATGTGAGCTTTGGGTGAAACTTTGTGTACCTTCTTCCATAAATAGAAGGTTTTCTCTACTTGAGAAGTACTTAGAAGTTATCTATCTTGACATAGATTTTTGAGATTCATGTTCCAAGGTACCATAGGGTTATTATTGCGTACAGTAGAAGCTTAGTGAGTCTAGTAAAGAGTTCAAGTGTTACTTAGGCTGGTCTAGAGCAGGTTTTTTCTAGGACCCCCTCATCTCTGCATATTGTCCATCACCTCTCATAGTCTTCTTGGACGACTTTTCAGTTTTAGGAAAATAGGTGGACCATCTGCAACAATTGTGGTTGTGCATTACTCAACATAGAGAAGTTCACCATGTTCATTTGAATCTTGTGAAGTTTATTTTTGGAGTGAAGTGCAGTAAGTTACATGGTCATATTATTTTTCAAGATGTCATTCTAGCTCCTAGATCAATAAAGGAAGTCTTCCATTTTTTTGGTCAAAGTCCGTGGCATGATAGCCACTTAAAATTTGGGCTCATATTGCCATACCACTTATTCACTTGGCTCATACCAAAACAAGTGACTTCTCTAGGATGCAAAGTGCAATTCGGCTTTGTGCAGATTGAAAGTGCTCTTAGCTAAGGCATTTGTGTTACAAGCACTTGTGTCAGGTGTAGCTATTGGTAGGGTCTCGATGTAAGACTTTTTCCACAATTGGTATCTCATAGTCTATTATGGAATCCAACACATGACACCTGCTGAGAAGAACTATTTGGTAACTAGGTTGACCGTTCACTTTCCATGTGGATCATTCAGTTTTATCATATCTAGTTAAAAAAAAAAACTTGATAGGTAGATTGGCATGTTGTTCACTACTTTTGCAAGAGTTGATTATCATGTGGTGCATAGACAAGAGTCTTCTCATTTAGTGTTGAACTTTTTATGTCAACTAGATAATGGCCAGCCTTTGGATGGGGTTGATGATTCTTTTTCGGATGTGAAACTTTTCCATGTCACAAACATATATGAGTATGAATCAAGCAAATCAAATTTGTATGCGTAATGATGCCTTTCCTTGCTATACGTGTCCCTCTCACTTTTTTATGTTCTATGGAAAGAAAGACGTTATCCTTATGCAGTCAAAGATTTTCAATTATTTTGGACCAGCTATGTTGTAAGGATCTAAGTGGAGTATGGTTATGATGTGAAGTTCATGTAGTGATTCTAGATGATCATTCCAAACTTGTTGACGGGGATTGTGCTACAGACCTTACTCCTTAGAAGATTGTGCACAGTGATCTTTGGTTGCCCACCTTACATAGGGATGTTCGTGAAGTAGTTTTCCAATGTGATTCTTGTCAATGAACAGGGGAACCACGACATGCACATTATTTACTTGGTTTTACCAATAAAGGTCTTTTAAAAATGGGGACTTGATTTCATTGGTCCAATATGGCTAGATACCAACTCTTCAAGCAAAAATGAAATCTTGACCCATGCAAACTACTATACTAGGTGAGTAGAAGCACGGGCTCTTAAGCATACCACTCTAGGCAGTGTGCCTACGGCCTTGTTGATCGAGTTGTTTGTATTCTTTGGACATCCTTTGGAGTTATTCTTATATTGGGACACTCATTTAATGAGTCAACTCATAATTATATTACAAACCATTATCATATTGACCATAAGTGTAGATATCCATATTATCCTCTTGCTAATGGTTTGTTCAAGAGTACTAATAAAATTTTATTAATGATTTGGCAACAACTATTATTGGAGTACCTAGCTAAGTGGGAGTAGTATTTATCAATCGTCTTTTTGTTGGAGATTCACTCACTAATTATGCATAACGACATAAAGATGAAGGAAAGCAAAAACAAAGTATTCAGAAAAACCAAAGCCTTAGTGAAGGGACAAATTTACGTCTGTAATATACAGCGTAGAAGTTTCCAGAATTAGAATTTGAAACTCGGATCGAAATGTATATAAGAGAGAGCATAGAACCAGAATAAGAGAGTGAGTGCAAGTAAGCGAACATATAGCAGATATAGAGATATAGAAGACGCTAGAGATTGTGTATGTAGAGATGAATAACAAAACCTAAAATGTCGGGTATTCATCTAAGAGAGATGGTAAGGAGAAACTACTCAGTATAGGAGAGTTCTCATGACTATGAGCGAAGTAAGGCCGAGTCATTCTTGTACACATCTTCTCTAATAGAAAACACATGTTCATGTGAAGTTTGAGTGCATTCTTCATATGTGAAGAAATCTGAGAGATATAGAGTTCATTCAGTGAAGGAAGTTCAGATATCACTTCCTTACTTCATGTATACACATTTGAAGTAACTACAAACAAAATTGCAGTTGATTCCGATAAGATTCCGGTACAATTACGGTGATATTCCGATAACAGTCCGGTGAAGTTCCGGTGGAATTTTGGTGAGTTCAAAACACAGTTTTGACAAAATTAAGTGATGCAAAGGTTATTCAACTATAACTAAACACAGTGGTGTAAAGACTGAAGTAAATCAGTTCAAAATTGAAGCTTGAAGGAAACGTGAAGCTTTCTGTAAAGTGAATTTTCGGTGTTCACTAGATGCAGTTATAAGTTTTTAGTTTCAGAAAATTTGCTAAGCTACTGATGATTATAGAGGTGTTCTAACATCACTCTAGCTTAGTTTCTATGGTGTAAGCGAATTTCGCAATAAGCGCTGCACCAACAGTCATATCAGAGCCGTGAGATCCAAGAAGTGGTATCAGAGCAGGTTAATCAATAGTGATATCAGAGTGGTAAGATCCACAAGTGGTACCAGAATAGAAAAAGTTCTGAAGAGCAGAAAAGGTTTCTCAGAAGAAGGAACGGAAAGAGAATTGGAAGAATTCTCATAAAGGGAGGTGTAAGCTGAGGTGATGAACAACAAACGGCATCAAGAAACATTTCGAAGTAATTCTCAAGGGTAAAGGTTTGTAAAAGGTAAAACCTTTTAACATTACACTCACCGAAAGTAACAGAAACAAGAAGATCATGGCAGATCATATCTCAATTGATAAATTGGACAGAGATAATTATCCGGCATGGGTAATGTGCATGGAAGTTTTACTTATGAGTAAAGACTTAATGAAATATGTGACAGGAGAAGAAAAGAAGCCGACTTTTGAAGATGATAGTCAACCGAAGAAAGAAGAATTAGAAGCCTTGAAGCTGTGGCAGAAGAAAGATGCAACGGCAAGAGCTTATGTTTACAATACCATTACAGATCATCTATTACCGCACATTAGAGGTCTAGAGAAAGCAGAAGATATATGGAGAGCGTTGGAAGATCACTTCCAAAATACTACAAATGCTAGAAAGGCTAGTTTATGGTCAGAATTTACAACGTTCAAGAAAAAGCAAGTCAAAGCATTAGTGATTATGTCACTAAGATGAAGGACTTGGCAGATAGTCTTGGATCAATTAATGAAGATATCGAAGACCACAGGTTAATAGCGCAAGTGCTTACAGGTTTGAGAGGAGATGAAAGGTGGAAACCTTTTGTACTCTCAACTGAATTGTCTTTAAATCATTTTGTACCAGATTTAAATCAGTTGCTTGGACTAATGCTAACATTTGAGCAAGATTTGAAGACAGATGGAGAAAAAGGACATAGTTCAGCTATGTACGCAAAGAATAAGAAGAAAGGTGATAAAGGTAAAGCAAAAGATGAAGAAGAAGTGACTGCTCAAGCAAATTATGCAAGAGGACGAAGTAATGTCAGAAATAAAAGTAGAAGTAATACAAAAGGAGGAGGTAATAAGAAAGCTTGCTAGATCTGTGGATTAAGTAATCATCTGGCTCATGATTGCTGGCATAATTCACAAGGATCAAACCAGAATCAGAACAATAACAGTAGAGGCAGAAGCGAAAGATATCAAAGAGGAAGGCAAAGCCAAAGAGGCGGATATGGTAGAGGTGGAGCAAGAAGTTGGGGACAAAATCAGTCTCACAACACTACCTACTACAACTATGCGAATGATACGCAGAATGACGATCATACGACGTTGATGATGAACTTGATAAGTACATCAGAAAATGAAGACCTCAAGGTATTCTATATTGACTCTGGTTGCTCAAATCATTTCTCAAGAAATATAGAATTATTATCAGAACTTGAAGGAGGAATCTCAAATCATACAGTACAAACAGGTGATAACACAAAACATAATGTAAGGTCAATTGGAAAGGTAAAGTGTAAGAATGGAGCTGACCTACTAACAAATGTTTTGTATGTTCCAACAATCCTGAAAAATCTGATCAGTGTGGGTCAGATAGTAGAAAAAGGTTTTCAAGTCAGGTTTACAAATGAAGGAGTATTTGTTGAAGATCCAGAGAATGGATACAAACAGATTGTCCATGGTAAAAAGGAAGGTAGACTTTTTACTCTTAAAGTACAAGGGAATGTTGGTCAAGCCTTGATCACACATGGTGATGAGGTATTTACAGAACTAGACCTCTGGCATAAGAGGCTAGGACATTTTAATGAAAAGGGAATCAAAGCTATGGTAGAGAAACAGTCCATGAGAGGATTACCAAACATGAAGAACCAACATATGATTCACAAATGTGAAGCATGTCAGATGGGAAAAGCCCACAGGTTACCATTTCAAAAAAATGGTTACAAACACGATGGTGTGCTAGAACTCATACATACAGACATATGGGGGCCAACAAAAGAAGGATCTATCAACGGATCGAGGTATTATGTTCTGTTTATTGATGATGCAACAAGATGGATAACTCTTTATGTTTTGAAAGAGAAATTAGAAGTGTTTGGAGCTTTCAGACATTTTCATGCATATGCTGAAAGACTTATAGGACAGAGACTCAAAAGACTAAGGTCTGATGGAGGAGGAGAATATTTTTCTCGAGAGTTCAATGATTATCAATGGAATGCAGGTATCAAAAGAGAAATAACTTGCAGGTATACACCGCAACAAAATGGAGTAGCAAAAAGAAGAAACCGAACTCTAGTTGAATTTGCAAGAGCGATGCTAAAGGAGAAGAATTCTCCAAATTATCTTTGGGCTGAGGCTGTAAATACAGCAACATATCTGGTAAACAGATTACCATGTACAACTTTAAATGGGATGACTCCTTATGAATCTTGGTGGGGCAAGAAACCAACACTTGATCATTGCAAAGTGTTTGGATCAATTGCTTATGCTTATGTACCATCACAATTGAGACATAAGCTTGAACCAAAAGCTGAAAAATATGTGTTCATCGGATATGATGAAAAGCATATGGGTTACAGGTTATGGAGTCCTCTAACCAAACAGTTTATTGTTTCCAGAGATGTGACATTTGATGAAGGAAAAAGCTGGTATATAAATAAAGAGCATAGTGTTGAAACACTTGAAGAAGAGGTAAGAAGAATTGAAAAAGTTAAATCACGTATGCAGGTGAATGGAGATGAAGATCATATGCATGCAAGTACATCCAGGATCGAGTCAGGTATGAGAAATGAAGATGGATCAAGATTTGATGAAGATGTGTATTCAGATACACATGAAGAGTTTGAACCTAGAAGATCAAATAGAGTAAGGAAACAACCAACAAGGTATTCCTATGACACTTCTTATTTGACTCAAAAAAACTATGCTTACTTAGTAAAGGAAGATGAAGAACCTCAGAGTTACAGTGAAGCAAAAGGTAAGAAAAAATGGGAAGAAGCGATGAAAGAAGAGTTCAATGCTCTTGAAGAGAACAAGACTTGGAAACTTGTTCCAAAACCAAATGGTAAGAAAGTGATTGGAAACAAATGGGTTTACAAAGTCAAGAAGCTTGCAGATGGAAGGATAGCCAGATACAAAGCTAGACTGGTAGTCAAAGGCTATGCTCAGACATATGGCATAGATTATGATGAGACGTTTAGTCCGATGGCAAAGATCTCAACCATAAGGACATTGATTGCTATAACAGCATCAAAAGGATGGAAGCTAAGTTAGCTAGATATAAAGAATGCATTTCTCAATGGATATATATCAGATGAAGTCTATATGGAGCAACCTGAAGGGTTCGTAAGTTCCAGATACCCAAATCATGTTTGCAGACTAAGAAGAGATCTCTATGGATTGAAGCAAGCTCCAAGAGCTTCGAATTACAGACTTGTGAAGTATCTCAATGACCTTGGATACCAAAGATCAAAGGCAGATGCAAGTCTACTGATCAAGAAAACAGATGAAGGTATGATCTACATTTGTATTTATGAGCTTCGAATTACAGACTTGTGAAGTATCTCAATGACCTTGGATACCAAAGATCAAAGGCAGATGCAAGTCTACTGATCAAGAAAACAGATGAAGGTATCATATACATTTGTATTTATGTAGATGACATAATAATCACAAGAACCTCAGATGAAGGAATCAAAGAGGTAAAGAGACTGCTTGAAAAGGAGTTCAAGATCAGTGATCTAGGAAAGTTATCATACTTTCTTGGAATGGAAGTTACATATACAGATCATGGTATATATGTTTTGCAAGAAAGGTATCTCCTAAACTTACTGACGAAGTTTAACATGGAGAATTGCAGAGAAGCTTCAACACCGCTTGAAGTAAATCATAAACTCAGCAAATATGGTGGTGCAGAGTTTAAAGATATGAGGAAGTATCAGTCGTTAGTAGGAAGCTTAATCTATGCTACACTAACAAGACTAGATCTCAGTTATGTAGTGGGAGTTCTCTCACAGTTTATGCATTGTCCAAAGGATCAACATTGGATTGTAGGACAAAGAGTTCTTAGATATATCAAAAGAACGATAAAGGAAGGATTATATTATCCTTATACATCAGATATAAAGTTGAGAGCATACAGTGACTCAGACTGGGCAGGAAGTCAAGATGACAGAAGGTCAACACATGGATATATGATATACCTAGGAGATAAGCTTGTAAGCTGGTGTTCAAAGAAGCAACACACAGTGGCTTTATCGTCAATAGAAGCAGAATATAAAGGACTTGTAGAAGAAGCTAAAGAAGTGATATGGATGCAGACCTTGTTCAGAAGCATGGGTATTGATCAAGGTATACCTATCATACATGGAGATAATATGAGCTCGTTGTATCTTGCAGCAAATCCAGTATTTCATGCAAGAACAAAACACATAGAGATTCAATATCATTTCCTGAGGGAAAAGGTAATGGAGAAGGAGATTGAATTGGTATTCACTCCTACAAAAGATCAGATTGCAGATATTTTGACAAAGAGCTTAGATGGAGTAAAGACAAGCAGATTCAAAGAAATGGTAGGTATAAAAGAAAAGAAGGATATATGAAGACTGGAAGATGCAAATTAGTGATTGAGGGGGAGCTGTTGGAGATTCACTCACTAATTATGCATAACATAAAGACGAAGGAAGTAGAAACAAAGTATTCAGAAAAACCAAAGCCTTAGTGAAGGGACAAATTTACGTCTGTAATATACAGCGTAGAAGTTTCCATAATTAGAATTTGAAACTCGGATCAAAATGTATATAAGAGAGAGCATAGAACCGGAATAAGAGAGTGAGTGCAAGTAAGCGCACATATAGCAGATATAAAGATATAAAAGACGCCAGAGATTGCGTATGCAGAGATGAATAACAAAACCTGAAATGTCGGGTATTCATCTAAGAGAGATGGTAAGGAGAAACTACTCAGTATAGGAGAGTTCTCATGACTATGAGCGAAGTGAGGCCGAGTCATTCTTGTACACATCTTCTCTAATAGAAAACACATGTTCATGTGGAAGTTTGAGTGCATTCTTCGTATGTGAAGAAATCTAAGAGATTTCATGTTACTGTAAAAGTTAGTTAATAGTTACAGTTTTCTCAGTAAACATTTCCCGGTACATCTACAAGTTAGATCTCGTAACATAGTGTAAAGTTTTTCATGAGAGATATCTCATCTTGAAGCCAGTAGTCTCAACTATAAGTTGATCAAAGATTTCGGTGAAATGGACATGTACACACAGTACTAAGTCTGACCGAAAAGAACGAATGAAGTTTTCCTTTAAACTTCAGATAGAGTTCATTCAGTGAAGGAAGTTCAGATATCACTTCCTTACTTCATGTATACACATTTGAAGTAACTACAAACAAAATTGTAGTTGACTCCGGTAAGATTCCGGTACAATTACGGTGATATTCCGATAACAGTCCGGTGAAGTTCCGATGGAACTTTGGTGAGTTCAAAACACAGTTTTGACAAAACTAAGTGACGCAAAGGTTATTCAACTGTAAGTAAACACAATGGTGTAAAGACCGAAGTAAATCATTTCAGAATTGAAGCTTGAAGGAAATGTGAAGCTTTCTGTAAAGTGAATTTTCGTTGTTCACTAGATACAGTTATAAGTTTTCAGTTTCAGAAAATTTGCTAAGCTACTGATGATTATAGAGGTGTTCTAACATCACTCTAGCTTAGTTTCTATGGTGTAAGCGAATTTCGCAATAAGCGCTGCACCAACACTTTTGGGCCTACAAAACTTCATACAAGGTAGTGATTGGACTTACTCCTTTCAAATTATCCTATGTCTTATAAACTATTGCGCCTATGGAATTGTCTATTCCCAGCTCAAGAGTTATACTGCAAGATTGCTTGTTATTGAATGATTCTTTTGTGTACTAAATTGATACTTTGCATCAATTGGAGGAGTGAAAATATCATAGTTTTTTGTTACTACAAGAAGTCTAGAAAAGGCAAGTGCATTGACATGACCATCATTTGGAAACCTGAGTGTTCCAAATTGAGATTTGATATTATTTTTTAATTCCAAAATGAAATGATTGGCAGGGAAATTCAAGTTATTGTAGATTGACGCTTTTTGTATTCACATTGAAGTGGATCCATCCACATTTAAACTAGCTACCTTGGGGGTTGAGGTACTACAAACTATGGTGCATGAGTCTAAGCTTTGGCCTTACCAAAGTCAGATGATCCCCTAAGCGGCAGTGTCTCTTCCCACCCTTTTTTATGTAAATAGGGAATATATTTATCGAAATCAGGGAAACAAGTATAAGATAAATGAAAAGGATTGGTAAACAGACAAGTGGATTAATAGAGGACAACAATGGTTGCATATATTATGGAAGCTTTAAGTAGCCAGCATGCATGGGAGTTAAGGAAATTATGGGTGGTGGCTCAAGGGATTACTTGCATTTGCACTGTTTGATGGTAAATTTCCACACATCAAGGACAGACTAAATTGTATGTGGCATTGCACCTGGCCAAAGGAGAGGTGAGAGAGTCTTCATATATAAGCTAAAGTATCACTATCTGATAGTGTTTGCATGTTCAAAATTCTACTTCCATTATCATGATTAGATTTCTACTTGCATTGTTATAACACTTCTACAAACTTGCAATGACCTACTTGACATGATGATGGAAACTATGTTGTCTAATCCCATTAATAAGTTTTTGAATATGCATCATCTGTATATTATGCATCGCCTTCCATGAGCTCACATGGAGTGGTTTGAAAGCAAGGGTTTATTGGAATATGCCATGATAAATTGATAGCATATTCCAAAAGTCCTGATGGCGCTCTCCTTCCCACTACAGATGCATGCACAACTAGAGCAAAGAGGGGATCACATTTTGATGTTTGAGATTTGGATTAATGAAGTGACATGAGTTATTATCGATGCGGCCTCCATTGATCATTCTCTGTGGTTGTGCAACAAAGCTATTACAACTCCAACATCCAATGGCCCCATTAACAGAGATGAAGCATGTATTTGGTAAGCCATGTTGAGGAGAATTTAAATACATATGCCTCCCTGAAACCTCTTTAGTGAAGATGGGTCTTCCATTGGCTACTTTTGTAGTGAGTATGCAAAGTAAACCCTATGGAATCCCCCAAATTTTGGATTGAAGAAGCTAATGGAAAGGTCAAGGCAAACATTATATTTTGCAAGCTCATGAAGGAGGTCAAAAGACTATTTGGAGCAACCTAGAAGTCACAAACTCTAGATACTAAAGTTAATGTATTTTGTAGTCTTCGTATTCTTGTAGGACCCTTGCCTATTAGATAGTAGGAGGAAGAGGTTCTAGAGGAGGTCTTTCTCTAGGAAAAGCTTTGCCACCATGAGCATGCTACTAATGGTGATAGGAAGACTAAAGAGGTCAAGTCCATGAAGGAGAAAAGCATAAATTGTAAGAGAAGCATTCAAGTGGGGAGAGGAGGAAGTTCACAAGAAATCAAGATCCTCTAGGGCTATGGAGAAAGAATAGTGTTGAGCTGAAGATGGAACTACTAGAGCGAAAGTGGAGAAGTCCAGAGGTAGGAGCTAGAGAGGTTGAATCTAGGAGGCTCAAAGAAGAGGAGGCACTTTGATAGCAAGAGGTTAGAAGCTTTGATAGTAAGAGGCTATGGGGTGATAGGAAGAAGGCCTCCAAAGGTAAGAAAAAAGTCAAAGGCAAGGAAAAATTCACAGACAAGTTGAAAGTCAAAGGAAATCCAAGAGTCAATGAGAACAAGAAGATAGTTCTCAAATAGATCATGATAGGGAACAATGCATATACATTGATCGAAAATCATAGTGGAAGAGGTGAAAAGACTATCATGAAAAAGTTTTAGTCTCATTTCCTACTTTTATGGAACCGAGGAAGCATCCATGGTGCAATCCATAGGGAAAAGTGTAGTTACCTCCTCTCCCTTGCACCAGTATTATATATCCATGGTCTATGAAGGACTTCAAGATGACAATAGGAACTCTAGTTGATGCAATTAGAATGTTGGCACTGTGTTCATTAAAGATGGAGATAGAAGTAGGAACTTCATAGGGCATGAATAGGAAAATATCAACTTACAAGTGGAGGATGCTCAACTCAAGCCCAGAATACAAGAATTAGAAGATAGTCTTGTCGACAAAGTAGATATCTTAGTCGAGCAAGTGTAGGCAATGGAGCGAGCTATTTTCAACCTAGCATTCAAATTGGACAAAAGTGAAGAAGAAAAATTAATATTGGAGGTGGAGTTAAAAGAGGCCATGGAACAAAAACACATTATGCAAGCTTATAGCTCCACCCTGTAGACTACTGTAAATAAATTATAAGATCAAGAATCAATTTTGTAGTCTCATATTACTTTGTTAACTGATAATTTCTAGCTATCCATGAATAACTTGAATAGTATTCAAGAACTTGAACAACAATTACAAAGTGATAAGTATTTATTGGTAGATTATGCTCAATTTTTGCAAGATAAAGAAAGTCAATGGGAAAAAAACTTAAAGACTTTGACTAAGTTACAATGGTAGCTTGAAGCCAAGACTTCATAACTTCTTTAGAAGAAGTAACAAAACCAAATTTTATGAACTAAGTTTGAGGAAGCTAGCAAGCCTAACCAAAACTTTTGAGAAGTTTTGTTTAATGAACTACACCGAGGCCGAGCTAGCACAAAATACTTGGAAAGTGCAGCTAGGGACTTTGTCTTGTTTGGATGCAAATTTCCAAACTGCAATGGGGGTATTTGTTTCTCAATTCAAAGCCATATTAGAAGAGTTTATTCATGATTGAGATAGGATCAATCATGCATCTTTGGAAGGAGATGATGAAGTGTGACCATAAAACTACTTAGCGGGTTCTATACATCATGCATTCCATTTTTAGTAGGTTGTGAGTGTGACCCTTCTATATCTTTGAATTTTTGGAATCTGTATCTTTATGAATTTCATTGCAAATAGTGGATTGTTAATGATTGAGATATAATTGATCTAGTTTCTCATAGTTAGGTATGTGAATGTTGCAATCTTGTATTGAGGTAACAATGTAGATTATGAACGGATTCTTTGGGGAAGAACTCTATGTTGAGATATCAAAATCAACATGTCATGATCAAGGATGACACACATCACTTTTTCATCTCTATGACAGGTATAGTGGTTACACCAATATATGTCAAGGACACTTTTAGTGAGCTTTACCAAATTTATCTACCAACAGTGATGGCACATTCATTTCTTGCAAACTCACTCATACATGAACATTAGGGTTTTCATTATGTATTGTTCTTTATATATTGTAATGGTTGTATTTTTGCATTAGGTCATTCTTGTATATTCTCTTTATGTAATAGAAAAGTAGAAGATTATTTTTCCTTTCCTCATCTACATGTGCTCCTCTCTTTGTGTGTGAGAATGTGTGAGAGCTCTCTTCCTTGTCTCCTTTCTCTTGACATGGTATCAATGCCAGTTTGGTTGTAGAAAGCTCACGGAGAGGGCCGATAGTGAAGAGTACATGAGAAGGCATGGAGAACATGTGTTGCACAAATGATCACACATTGCTATGAAATTTTGCATGAATCTAGAAGGTCTCAAAATATTTTAGAGATTTATCCCTTAAAGGTCACTATTTTTGCTCATATTTTAGTTTCAGAGCAATCTTGGCCTCCATTAGAGCCTACAAGGTGGGACCCATGAGGAAAAAAAGTCAATTTACAAAACCCTAACTTGCAATCTGTTTGTATCTCTGAAATATTTGAGAGTCAAGATTTCAAGTGAATCCATGTGTTGTTGATACATGAAAGGTATGCTTTTATGAGATTGAATTATCAAGTCACTATGTGATAGTGTTCAAGCAGAGGTACTACTTCTGGTGCTTTTGCACTACTATAAATTGCTACTAAAATGGAAAATGTTGATGGAATGAGTCAACTTATGAGTGATAAGTTGTACAAGCACAACTTTCATGATTGGGCATTTAGAATGAGGAATTTCTTGATGGGAAAAGGCTATTGGAACTACATCAAAGGAGACATGAAAACCCTCTGTAGTTACTAGAGAGGAATTCGATGATGGACTCATTAAAAGCATATGACGAGTGGAATCAAGGAGCATAGAAGGTGATGTATTGGTTATGTGTTAGCATACAAGATAGCATGATTGGGCACATACAATATGCCGAAACTTTGAAAGAGGTGTGGAACTGTATCGTCACACTGTATGAGATCAATACATAGGCACATAAACTACAACTCAAGAATGATCTCCACATAGTGGAGAGAAAGTGCATTTCAGTTAGTGACTACACCTAAAAATCAAAAGCATATGTGAGTCTCTTCAATCTATTGGTGTCAATGTAGATGATGACAATAATGTGGAAGTGATATATCATGGTTTAGGAACTGCATATAAGCAATTCAGAACTTTATTCAGACTAGGGAAAATATTCAAAATTTTATTGATATTTTATTGATGCTAATAATTTAAGAGAAGAACTTGGGTGAAGACTAAAACTCCAAAGGAAAATTTGATTGAGTAGGTATTCTACTTTGGAAGAGCACGAGGCTGAGGTAGAGGCTTAAAAAGTGGAGGAGGAAACAATAACCAGGACCAAGGTCAATAGCAGACTAATGCACGAGGTAGAGGACAATTTCGAGACAGGGGGAGCCAAAGAGGATACATACATTTCTAAATAAATGATTCAAGTAATTAGAGTAATGGATGTTGGAATTGTGATAAACCCGATGATTTTGAATAGGATTGCAGATTAAAGAATAAAAATAGTAGAAAGAAACAAAACAACTACGCATTCACAAGTACAAACATTCCACGAATTTATTCATGGTCCAACATCACATGATGAATACAATGTTTGCAATTTTGTTTTCAAGATATTAAGTGAAATGAAATTTTCTTTCTTCAAACTTTGGATATTTACTTTTTTCATAATCATGTTCATTTATCAATAGTCAAGTGGTAAATTATTTGGGTTTTATCATATACAACATGCTATTTGAATCATTTCCTATAGTGATCTTGTCTATATAAAACACATTATTGATGTGTTCTAATTGATTATCAATATCTATTAGAACTTATTTTTGTAGAAATTTTTAGTAAACATTTTATTCTTGAGATCAAGATTTCCATTGCAAAAGGATTGAATGAGTATCTTTCTATTGCAAAATTTGTCTTGCTAGAGATACACATCACTTGCTGCAATCAAAAGTTGTAGGAGCTCAAACTGAAGCTATTCAGATATTCCCTTCATCCTGAAAGATTATTGGTATTGAACTCAAAGATGTATCACGTGTTGGTGATGTAGCACAAGAACCAAGGGCACTAATTTTAAAACTCAATTCACTCCTCATACGTATTTTTGTGATGAGAACACAAGTAATTTCTCATATGGTCTATGCAATGTTTTTATGTTGTCATTTACTACTACAATTCAACTAAAGAAGCTGAAAAGTCCATAAACCCTTATTGCCAATGTTGCATTCTATGTACAAAGACATTTGGACTAGGAAAACAAAGTTCAAAAATTGATCACATTTTAGGAGACATAGCCTAAATATGGCCCAAAGCTATGTTAACTGTTGACCACACATATTCTATACTTTATTTAAATATTAGGGGATGTTGACTAGACTATGCTCTCCAAAGGTTGTGAATATGCAGAGGTTATTTCAAGACGTATCAGAAATTTCATAGGATAGTTGGCACAAAAAAGTATTGTGATAAAAGTGCATTATTCATACAAAAGTAATTTTTGTAAATGATAGAAAAACTATTATGAATAAAAGTGTTTACAATTCAAAGTGCATTTACTTGCCTAAAGCTCAACAATGGTATAAGTTGTATCTAATCCCTATCTTCTAAACCAAAGTGTTCTATTTTCATAGCAAAGAACCAAATAGCATGAAATATGTATCTCCATTGGGAGACATTCATATTTAGTTTGACAATGATTTTATCTATTGTATCATTCCTTTCTTTGAATTTTAGGAAAATTTCCTCAACAACGTCAACAAGGTTGGCCTTCTTTTGAGAGAAAAATATATGCATTTGAACATGTAGAAACTCTTTGGATTGAATGAAGAACTATTTTTACACCCGTTGTACATATTAGGGATTGAATGTATGTCCTCATTTCCTATAATAATAATGTATGACGTGTAGAAATCTCTCTAATAAGAGAATGGTTTAAGTCTTTATGCTCTTTTAGTGGAAGTTCTTTTATTTGAAAGACAAATAAATCCCAACCCACATTCAGAATTAGGTAAACAACAAATATCCCAAGCCACTTTCTTAAAATATCATACATACCCTCATGAATATTTAAAGCAAAGGAAATATATTCAGTACAATGATGTCCAATTGGCCAAAGATTTTTCGTCAATGGATAAAAATATCTTTATGTTCCTTTGAAAAAATTCTCCATTAATATTCATCCAAATAAACCAAAATGTCATAGATCTCCAAAGATATCATATCATTGGATGCCAATTATTACATTCTCGAAGTAGTATTTCTTTAAGTATCCAATAGCTTCGATGCAAGCCCTTTCCATAATAACACAAGAAATTCCAAATAGTGTCTGAATTCCTATAGTATGATGATCAGGTGATAATAATTCTGATTTGTGTGCACAATAGAGTCTTCAAACTATTAGAAAACTTCCTTTAAGAGGAATTAGTTCAATTGTAATCAGGCTAAGAGCACTAAGCATTTGAAGTTGATCTTCTCTTCCAAAGATAGAAGGTTTTTCACAGTCACATTTCAAGTTGATATCTTGTTTTGCATCAACTATTTCTTTGTGATGATTCAAATCACATATGTTGTTTTATTGCACCAAGTAAGCCTATAGGTGAATCAAAGCTTCCAAGCAATAATAGGTTGATTCTCTACTGGTAAGTTGAACCAAACTCCATCACTCTGAGCTACACATTGTCTTCATCCTTCTCCTATCAAGCACATTCATCCAATAACTTGGATGCAACTACTTGCAATAATAACACAAGAAGTTTGAAACGGTATGAGAACTCCTTCACTATGATGAACAAGTGTAGATCTTCAAGTCCTCCACATCTTCTACAAGAACCATGCTCAATGTTTCATTTCCTTGCCTTCTCTCCATTCCATATGCCTTTTTGCAGAAGAATCCATTGAAGAAGCCATTAAATTCTTGTATCTCCATTGTACCCTAGACTAGGTAAAATGGAAATCTGTTGCTTATGAGAGTATTTGTTGCTCATAGGAAGTGATAAGTTCCTCCGATTTGGGCTACAAATATGTAAGGAATGAGACACACACACACACACTCATGTAATAAATGTCCCCAAGTCAGGCATACCTTTGAGCAAGTGTGAGCATCCCTACATCCTTGCACATCCAAGCTAAATCTACACACAAAAAGACCACGACCACACACAACATATGGACATAGATGACTAACAAATGCCACATTCACTCTATTCCCAATAAGAGCCATAAGGTCTTGACCAAGGGGATCCCATTTCCTCTCCTTATATAGATGCGAGGACGGAGGGAATACAAAAAGGCATGTGGTCAAAATAGAGGAATGATCACATGGGCTAAATCAAGGGAAATCATAAGAGATATGGAGAAAATAAAAAATGAATCCTCAAAATATGAAAATGAGGATAAGTGCATGTAGGAAAGAGACTTGTATCTTTCCAAAATAAAAAACAAGGTTTTTCTAAAAATAAGTGGCTTTTCTTAAGAGTGGGTTTTACATATGTACATAAAAATAGGAATAAGAGGGAGTTAGCATGAGGAAACTTACACAAAAAGTGAAAAAATGGGACCGCCACCAAAGCCTCCAAGTCTCCATGTGACAACCACTCCAAGCATAGCTCCAATGGGCTCTGCAAACACTTTCCTCCTCTTAAGTTTTGTTTTCCTCAGCAAACGTAAGAGGAAAATAACCTAAAAATATAAGTCATGAAGCCCAAGTACAAGCAAGAAGGTCTCACATGAGAACATCTCATAAAAAATACATCCATGCTAAGACGTTTCATCCACCCAAAGAACAAAAGGGATGTGCCAAGGAGGAGCACCATCAAATGTAGAGCATGATAGTCTGTACTCAAGTGGCCATGTGAAGAGTTTACTAGAATAAAAAGGTACTCAACTACCATATAAACATGCATCTCCAAGTGTGTGTGTGTGAGGTTTTAAACAAAACCCTTTCCTCCTAAAGTGAGAAAATAGAAAGAATTTGTATCATTTTGTGGATTCTCAATAAGCCAAACTATTCCAAACTTTCCATAAGGAGTTTTACACTAAAAAGAAGCATCATATTGAAGCCTTTGTCAAGAGGATGAGGCTAAACGGTACCTCCTAGACCAAAAGATACATGAATAAATAGAGATGTTTTGTTTTGGGTATGTAAAAAATCATGGCAACATCATATGTGAAGCTAAATCATGAGCTTCACCTCCATGAAGCTCCAAAACCTAGAGTGCTAAGCATATGGTCACCAAGATAGTAATATAGCACATTGCTGCATATAAATAGTAAGCACATGAAGATGATCCTCAAAGCTTTGAAATGTTGTGATGAGCCTCTAAGTTGTGGGTCCCAACACTAACCCATGGAATCATAGTCATTGAATGCACAAGATGAAGGCTTCATACATGATTTAGTCCTACAAAACAATAAGGAAATAGTCCATCAACTTTCCATGATGAAGGGAAATGGATTCATCCTACAAGTGAAGCATCAAAACCAAAAAACAAGAATGTCACATTGCTTGGACAATTAACATGAAAATGTCTCTCAACTCCCCTAAGTGATAAGCCTAAGGTGCTTTCATAGACATAAAACCCAAAGCTCCCAACCTATGAAATGTGTAGTCAACCTCCCCACAAAGATGAGCTCAAGAAGAGTCTAATATGCCTCTTCTTATTAAGGTAGGACAAATGAAGTAAGCGAGAAATGATTCTGAACATAATCATGAAGTGCAAAGAAGCATATGTCATAGCTCATCAATTCACGTGAAAATTAAGAATAGGCCCAAAAAATCATACAAAAAATAAACATAGAGCTCATATACAAAATTCCCCATAGCCCTTGCAATCATAACTCCATGTGAGCGCCAAGCAATACTCCATAGATGTTAATCTCTTGAGCGAAGCATAGCTTTCTCAAGACTTTCGCTCTTCATGAAGTGAATTGTCCATAAAACTGGGGGAGCTCATGAGTTTCACTCCTTGAGTGTATAGGTTGATTGAAGCGAAATGATAGTGGCTACCACCTCTCTTTGAAGCTTTCAAAAGCTTCCACTTTGAGAAAAGCATAAACATCCATTTCAAGCCACAACAAGATTTAGCATAAATGATCAAGATGAAGTGCTAAATGAGGAGAAATCCTATGAGAAATTAGAGAACTTGGATGCATCACAAGAAACCCTAATGCCTGGTATTTCATTCCTATCTTAGAATTGATTTGCACATGGCTTCTAGGCTTGAGCATGAAATCCCACAAAGAAAAAACAAATGATTTTAAAGTTCCTACCATTAGACGTATTCCCATACATGCATCTCAACATCCAATGCTCACACAATGAATCCAACCCATGAAGTGAACATGAAATTATTCTAGATTTCAACCTTAATGGGTGGGGAATGAAAGTGTGTATGTGAACTAGTTCCACAACATGAAGCTTGATATCAAACAAGACCCAAGCATAAGATAAAAGAGGAGCTAAAAGAATGGACAAATGAGTTAGAATGGAAAGAGGTCTACAAGCCCTCTCTATAGGATGTTGCAATATTTGGTCTTAAAAATGGCAAGTCCCATGATCACCAATGATATGATGTGATCAACACTCCAAATCAAAAGCTCTGTGATAGCCAGCTAGATTCAATGATATGGATTGGACACAATCCCAACAAGAGGCAATCACAAGAACAACACTTCTTGAGTATCTCCATGAAGCATAAGCCTTGACAAGTGTTTCGAAACCTTTCAACACCTAAGAGAAGAAAGACCACTGAAAATGATGCATAAGATATTTTCATAGTATACACATAGAAGGTTATATACAATGTGCATGGATAACCTTAAGAAGCTTCAAGCAAGAGAAATGATAAGTCATATAAGTGAGAACAAGTTCCGAAAAAGTTTTCTCAAATAGGAATTATTCATGAAGCTATCCAATGTGTGTGATAAGAGGGGATAGAAAAAATAGTTGCATAAGAAACTTCAAGAGGTAGAAACCTTTTTCAACTCCAAAAAGAGCTTCAATCTTGCAACTAGCTCTTGATCATGGAAACAAAAGGAAGAGTATTGAAAAGATTCTTGAAGATTTTTTAAGCTAACAAGAAAAATAAGGGAGAATAAAATCAAGATGCATAAAATGGAAAGGGGAGAGAGAAGGTGAAGCAACTTAACCTTCAATCTCCAATGTTGGCAAGAGTGTCTTACAACACCATCCTAAACAAACCTTTGTCCCATAGCTTTAACACAATGGGCACACTACATTGGCATCCCAAAGCTTGAGATGGAACTGCATACTTTGGACAATCTTGGAATCTTCAAGCCATTGAAGCACCTCAACCTTCATGAAATGGCTTTGTACACAATCCCCATGATGGGCAGTTACAAAACCAAATCAAAGATTTGTAGCTTTCCATGAAGATCTTTAAAAACCTGGAATCAAAAGGATAGAAGCTCCAAAGAGCATGTATTCAAGAATATTTAAATACACCTAAAACCTTAATAAAAATCTTAGCTTCTTAAACAAAAAGCCCACGAAATTGAAGCTTCAAAATGGATGAATGTGTTTCATTAGTAGCCCAATAACATGAGAGAACTAGGACAACTTCAATACCTAAAGTCATTCACACATATTCAAGAGAATCATATCCTTAGCATGTATGTGTAGTGTCAAAAATGGATTGAATAGGTGCACAATGCTCAAGTTTCAATTACATCCCTTATTGCTAGTGCTCAACTAGTTGGAGAATTAGCAAGTGAAATAAAAAATTTTCAATGAAGTGAAATTGAAGTGAAATGTGCCACATAATGATTATAGACATTGGCATAGATATAAGTAAGAAAACAAGTATCAAATTTATGCAAGAGATCAAGAACATTTGACCATTGTGCAAGCATCAAGCAGCATAGAACTTCTTTCCTTGAATTAAACATAAGAAGCACATGCCATCCTCTTGGCAAGTTTCACCTTTCACCTTCTCCAACTTAGTGTGTGTTAAGCCTATCCATAATGGGTTTTTGACACAATCTCTTTAAAAGATCTATCATAAGGACCCCAAACCACTAATGCCTTGACTGCAACAAGCCCCTTATAGACCTCAAAAAGTGCGGTGCATAACTTCAATCTACATTTGGGAAGAACATTTCATGAATGGGGCATACATCATCAAAACCTTTTTAATCACTACAAAGATTATGGAGACCATATTATATCAGCAACATAGAACCATATTATAAAAAGATATTTCCTTATAGTCTCCTAAGCTTTCAATTGTAGCAAAGAATACACCAAGAAGTGATCAAATTCTAGAGGTCAGAGCACCATTTACAAGCCCAAGGGCCATATACTTCATACCTTTGAAGCTTGTTGCATCATATAAAAAACTAGATATGGAAGGAAGGAGAT
Source organism: Ceratopteris richardii (assembly GCA_020310875.1). Lineage (NCBI taxonomy): Eukaryota > Viridiplantae > Streptophyta > Polypodiopsida > Polypodiales > Pteridaceae > Ceratopteris > Ceratopteris richardii. The sequence continues at coordinate 165,308,067 of CM035407.1, forward strand.
TCTTCAAGAGCAATAAGAGTTAATAGGGGTTTCTATTGTTTGATATGAAACATACAAAAGGGAAAAATGTTGATATATTTAGGTAGTGATGTGTGTGAACACACTAGGATCACTTAGGTACTTTTTTCCCTCTTTAGGAGGTTTTTTTCCCCAGCTTGTATATATGCCTATAGCCCTAACAGGTTACTTACCTTTGTACATTCTAGTGGTAATTGGTTTAGTATTGTGTGTGGTGCTCCAAGTTTCTTCTTCTTCTTCCTTGTGTTGTTTGCATGCTTCCACAAACCTCGAACTCCAACAATTGGTATCAGAGTAGGTCACTGCTTCGTCTAGGGCATCATCGACACCCCTCCAATCACAGTCTCAAAATCACACAAAAGTTGGTGATCATAATCAAGGTGATTAAGAATCAAAACAACATCATTTTGTGGTGCCAAAATTGCGATCTGAGCTAGTTTCAGCCTCTGAATGCACTATTGCAATGCTTATGTAAGCAATCTCATCTTTTTGTGCCAAAAAAAAAATATATATATATATATATAGATTCGCCAGTATAAGCATCTCGAAGTCTGCTAGAGGTTTAGCAAAATTTGATAGGGTAGTTCTGTTCAACGTTTTGAGATACAATCATTTTTTTGCATCAGGGTTTTTTAGTTAGCGACCATGGCTAAAAGCAGTGATGTTTTTTGTATGTTGGTTGTTGAGGATATGTTTGATGATACCAATTACCCATTATGGGCGTATATGATGTGTCATATATTGGTTGCAAAAGGAATGTGGAATATTATGCAAGGTGTTGAAAAACGTCCTATTATACCTACAAACATTGTTGTTGAAGGTGATGCAGAAGACATTGAAGATGATGATATTCTTCATGTTCCTGTTTGTGCTACGGTCCCTGCTGCACGTACTGTAGAGAAAATTCATTGGGATGGTAGAGATGCTCAGGTACATTCATTGATAGCCTTGTCTATCAAACGTGCCATTATTCCTCACATTCACTCTACACCCAAAATAGAGTGTGCTAATCTTGTGCAAAGTGAAGAATGGGCATTTACTAATGCTTGCAGTTTTGACCCATGTTCACATGAACAGTGTATGTTTGTAGTAGACTCAGATGTTTGGTACTTTGATAGTTGGGCAACCAAACATATTACCTCGTAGCATAGTTTCTTCACTTCACTTGAGCCTACCCCTACAGGGAATACTGTCACATGTGCCAACAACTCCTCTTATCCTGTTATGGGAGTTGGTAAGATCATTCTGATAATGTTGATGGTAGTTCTTTACAATATCAGATGCTCTATTTGTGCCACGGATCAAGAAGAATCTGTTATCAAATTCAGCTTTAGCCAAGATTTGCTTCGTTGTGAAATTTGTTGATGATAGATGTGCAGTTCATGATCTGTCAAATTTCAAAGTCATTATTGCTTTTGGCATTTTATTTCATGGGCTATATAAGCTCATAGACTATGCAAAATCTGTGAACGATTCAACATGTGTAGTACATGATTCTCAACCTTTGTGAGATGCAAAGCTTTGGCATGCACACTTTGACCATCTAAATTTTGCTAGTTTGTTATGCCCATAGAAATCTGAAATGGTGTCCCCTCTGCCCAAACTTGAGGCACCTGGCCATCATGTATGTGAAGCCTGTATTTTGGGAAAAATGTAGCATTCCTCCTTCCCAAAAGATGGTTCAGTTCGAGCTACTGAGAAATTGTAGCTTGTTCATAGTGATGTTTGTGCTCCTACGTAGACACCATCTTTTGGGAACTATCTTTACTTTGTGGCTTTCATCAATGATTTTTCTAGGCATGCATGGGTATATCCATTGAAAGGAAAGACCAAAGTGTTTATGTGCTTCAAACAATTTTTGGTTTTGGCTGAAAATCTGTCAGCATGTAAAATGGGCACCCTCCGTTATGATCAAGGAGGGAATATATTTCTTCTAACTTTAATGCATTTCTGGCTGAACGCGGGATAAAACATCATTGTACAGTGCCATATACACCTCAAAGAAATGGATTTGCTGAATGGAAGAATAGGTCACTCATGGACATGGCGAGGTGTATGGTGAAGAGTTAGGCTTTACCACATAGTTTTTGTCTTGAGGTTGTCATGTGTGCAACATATGTACTTAATAGGTGTCCCACTAAGGCATTGCAGTCTATCACTCCATATGAGGCTTGGAATGGTCGCAAGCCATGTGTTGCTCACCTGCATGTTTTTGGTTGTCTGGCATATGCATTAATGCTTGAACAACAAAGCAGGAAATTGGATGATAAACCAATGAAATGTATTTTTGTTGGGTAAAGTTCTAAAAGCAAAGGCTATCATTTGTATCATCCACTCAATAAATGCATTTTGGTTAGTTGTGGTGTTATCATTGTGGAAGATGCTATTCAAACATTACTTTTATGTACCAAGGAGACATCAGTTAGCTCCAAACACATGTATGGCACTTTGCTTCCTCTTTTAATGAGGCAACTTCTCAGCCTTTACAAGTTTCATGTGATGATGCAAATCATTCCATTTTTTATGCAGATTTACATGATGCACTTGTTGATAAGAGAGCTAATATTGAATGCACCTCCATCATATCGTACTCGTTCAGGGTCTCATAGTACCGCTTTTGCATTAGATTGCTATGCTATGGCTGCCTCTAGTCTTTGTGATGAGAATGAGCCTGTTTCGTTTGATGAAACATAAAATTCTAAAAATTGGATGGATGTTATGTAATCAGAATATGATGCTATTATGAAAAATGGTACCTGGTCTTTATGTGACTTGCCTCTTAGCAAGAAGGCCATTGGCACTAACTTGGTATACAAGTTAAAGGGTAAACCTGATGGAACAATTGACAGGTATAAGCCTAGGCTTGTTGCAAAGGGTTATGCATAGGAAAGAGGCATTGATTTTGATGAGACCTTCGCACCTACATGTCGAATGACTACTGCTCATAGCATTTGTGCACTTGCAACTCATCATGGTTGGAATGTACATCAGCTGGACATTAAAATTGCATTTCTAAATAGTGACTTGTATGAAGTAGTGTATGTTTTTATCCCCGTGGCTTTGTGCAAAAAGGGCATGAAAACTAAGTGTGTAGATTGAAAAAGGCATTATATGATTTGAAGCAAGCACCCCATGCTTGGTACAAAAAGATGTGCTTCTAATCATTTTTATGTATGTTGATGACATGCTACTCATTGGTCCTCATGAGAAGCATATTGCTGATTTTAAGGCTGATCTATTAGCCTCATTTGAGGTGTTAGATTTGGGGCATTTGCATCATTATTTGGGCATTTATTTTATGCAAGTTGATGGCAGAATAGCTTTGTGTCAAACAAAATATATTGACACATCATTACAGTGTTTTGACCTTGAAGACTATAAACCCATTTCCACTCCTATGGAGATAGGTTTACGATCGAGTCTTCATGATGCTGGAGATGCATTTGATGTTGTTCTCTATCAGCAAGTTGTTGGATGCTTGATTTACTTATGCATTACTTGGCCAGATATTCAGTTTTCTACCTCACAAATGAGCAGGTTTATGCATTGCTTAGGTGTCAAGCATTGGTAGGCGGTTAAGTGCATCTTCAACTACTTGAGTGGTACCCAACTACTTGGATTGTTTTATCCCAAGGCGGGATCACTACCACCGAATTTACATGCTTTTTTGACTCTAATTGGGCTAGTTGCTATGACACTCATGTGTCCACCAGTGGTTTGTGCTTCATGCTTGGTAGCTCATGCGTATCTTGGTTGAGCAAGAAGTAGTCTATTGTGGCCACTTCCAATTGTAAGGCTGAGTATAGGGCAGCTTTCACAACGACTATTGAGTGTGTGTGGCTCAGATGCCTTATGGCTAATTTGGGTGTTGGTGAGTCTTCTACCACCACCATCTTGACTTATAGTCAAAGCACTTTGGTAGTTGCGAGAACTAAGCACATAGAGGTGCACTATCATTACATCAGGGAGAGGTTCTCTGCTGGAGAGATCAGTTTGGCATATGTGCCCACACAGGAGAACATTGCATACTTTTTCACAAAGGCTCTACCTAGGGAGAATTTTGAAGCCTTCCGTAAAGCTTTGGGTTTACTTCCTTTGGTGGATTGATTCCAAATAGCTCGGGACTTCCTTATACATGAGTTCCAAGTCCTTGTTCATCGCATCATTCCAAGGGGGGATTTGTTGATATATTTAGGTAATGATGTGTGTGAACACACTAGGACCACCAAGGCACTTTTTTCCCTCTTTAGGAGGTTTTCTTCCCCCGGCTTGTATATACGCCTATAGCCCAAATGGGTTACTTATCTTTGTACATTCTAGTGGTAATACATTCAGTATTGTGTGTTGCGCTCCAAGCTTCTTCTTCTTCCTTGTGTTGTTCCCGTGCTTCTGCAGACCTTGAACTCCAACAAAAAAAAAAGATGGAAGTCAAACATAGTCTATCCATGCACTAAAACTATAAGAAAACAACATCGCATCATGTAGTTTTTCAACCTCAACCAACCAAACAAAGTCCCCTTTTGTTCAAGACCATGACAACCACTCGAGACCCTATGAGATTATCCATTCTATGCCTTGTTCCAAAGAAACATTTTAAAGACGTGTGTAGGGGACCTACCAGAACACCATCATCCATAGGATTATTCCCTATCTTGAGAGTGCACTTAGAAAATCTTTTGAAAAATCATCATAGATGTGTTCATGTATCAACAAACAACTAAAACTTGTAAATGATTGTCCAACAGGTTGATTGATCATGATGATTTCATCATAGTAGGGGAGCAAAATAAAACATGATTACAATTCATCCCAACATTTTGATGAGTCGAAAAGGATAATACATTAGAGACCGGAGGAAAGATAGTGGGGAGCACCACTATGGCTCTCCGAGGATACTAAACCCATCCGATTTCTTAGTCAAGAGGAAGCAAAGATCCCAATGAACCACCACATAGAGCCTTTCCCAAGATGATAGTGATCATATGAAACAAGCCGATCAAAGAATATTGATTATATTACAATGCCATTAGACCCATTCTCGACTATTCCAACCATAATAAGACCCTTGATCGAGAAAAAAAACAGAGTATTTCCCTTATGGCTTGGAGAAGAAGCCAGTGAGGGGAGCAAAGCCGAATTCCTCGAATTCCATTTGTTATAGCATGCTCAGTCTCAACCTCCAAAATGTTAGCCTACCAAGGATAAATGGAAAGAGAGGGCATGGCGTAGCATAAGAGGGAGAGAAAATGGAACCAAGTTCAAATCTCCAACTTATGGACATAGCTACAAAGATTTGTTTGATGTTTCAAATTACTTAGCACTCCTCCAAAAATGTCCATAATGAAGCATCCACCCAAAAGCTATCTATGTCCAGTAAGACCATCCCTCTGTCAAAGCAACCTAAATCAAAAAGTTTAGTATTTCTTTGTTTGTATACAGTCATAAACTTTTCTTACAATCTTCAAGCCATCAGACATTCTTCAGTTGCATGCTTGCATGCATATCAGGTCATCCACCATATTCATAAGTTGACATTGTCTTCAACTTCGTATGGGAAACAATGGTTTACTTGGTTGAGGACCTCAGGGCCGGGAGAGGGGGAGCATGAAGCTTAATCTTGTATAGAGGGGATGCAGCAATTGTGGGAGCCGAGATCGGGAGCTCAAGGCTCACCCCTTCTTCAATGGAGATCATAAGGAAGGGTTGGGGGGGTGCAGCTCAAGTTCAACCCACAATAGAGGAGGGCGAGAGGGGAACCTAAAACTCACTTGTAGTAAAGATGATTTGAGAGAGGAGCATGAAATGTACCTTGCAACATATATAAGCAAGGAGTGTAGCTTTATCCATTGGGGGAGTGAGAAGGAGGAGACATGGAGTGAGAGAGGATTGGTACACCCCCCATCCCACAAGAGGTTTACATCACTTGTCCTTTGTCATAGGGGACAAAGCGCAAAGAGGGAGAGATACATGACCTATCCCCCACAAAATCACAACTTACAAAGAGAGAGAGAAGAGGAATCAAACCTCCCTCCCCCTCAAATGTGTAAATCACTGACCTAGTTGATAGAAAGAGAGAGAATAGACAAATCAAATTGGATTTTCCATGAGTGTAACATTTAAATTTTTCTATAATGGAAGAATTAGAGAGAATGAAAGCCAACCCTCCCATCAAAGATTCATGAACCATTCAAGATATGCTCAAACTTAAAATTCAAAAGAGCCCAACCTTTTTATGAATTGTGGAGCTCTCATAATTGCAAGCGAGAGAGGATCGGATGCACATTTGTGTAGGAAAGAAAACTTATACCACAAAGTCAACTTCTTTTTTGTTTTTTTTCGGAAATGAAGAGAGGAAAGGGTCAAAGAGAGAATGCACTCCCCATCCCTCTATCCAAGGCAATCAGTGAAATTAGAGGGGTATCAAAGGTGGGAAAGTGGTGCCAATAGTGGATGTGTGGAGGTGCATGTTTGTATATTAATGCGAAAGATAAGGGGGTTAAGGGGAAGTTCTTATGAAACTCACAAAAATACAAAAATATATAGTTTGTTCTTTACTTGGCCCGAAACATGTCACTTCATATTGACTTACCAATGTAGATCATCAACCAGTTATATGCAACCAATATCATGTAAGCTTGCAAGAAAGTTCTCAATGGGTGTTGGGCTATTACTAGGATTGGATACATGTGCTTAGCATATGCCATTCCCACTGAAAGGGCACTAAATCGTACTCAATTGCAAGTATGGAAGAGGATTAACCTCTCATCGGAGAAAGAGGATGCATGGCACCATCGCATGCCTTCAACCAACAGAAATGTCACCCACCCCTCAATCATCTCCAACAAGACCCACACTAGTAGTACCATCATTCAAAATAAGGGTACCATGACCAATAATGCTAGATGGCCAAGGAGAAATCACTCACAAACAAACCACCATCAAAACAACCACCATACAAACCTAAGTCACTATGGCTGAGGAATTTTTCTTTCCAGTCATAGACACCATCATTGATAACTTTGTAACAACCCTTGATTTCGAGACCTATTCTCCATTGAATATTTATTTTTAGTTTTTAGGTACACAAATTGTTTTGCAAGAATATGAAAGACCAAGCTACCCAAGTTCCTAGGTCTCAAATCTTTATTTTCTACACTTATTCATTCCAACAGTGACTTATCCTTTTTTCCAATGCATTATCCATGCAATCCACATGGATTCTTGAGAATAAAACCAAGAGTTAGATAAAAAAGAAACTAGAATATAGGACGTTTCCCCAACAAGTCAATGCTTTCAACATGTGAGTAGCCGTGTGCAACAAGTATTGCCTTGTACTTTTCCAAAATACAATCAGCTTTGTACTTTAGCTTCCAGACGTACTTGGTGCCAATGACTTTATGCTTAGGGGGTCGATCCACTAGCTCCCAACTTCCATTCTTCATGATATTGTTGTATTTTGTTTGCATGGCAGCCTCCAATTCCGATTGTGGAGTGGCTCTTCCACATTGGTTGGTTCCTCTACTTATTCTTGAATGAGCTCAACCATGTGGCCATGTTCACAATATGGGTGCTTTCCCATCTCTATTCCTCTATTCTCTCTGATTGACTTAGCCCATCTACAACTTATTCTAGTGAGTGTGGGATGGGGTTTGTAGAATCATAAAGCTTCCTCACTCAACATGGCAATGACTTTTCCACTTGGGTCATGATAGTTTGGTGACTTTCGAACTCATAACATGAAGATGATGCTTCTTTCTCTTGTGTAGAAGGGATAGCTCTTGGGGAAGGTTCATAGTGGATTTCCCATTATCCTGATGATAAAGTGGAATCTCTCTTTTCATCCTCCACAACATGTGACTACTCCTACTTAAACACCACATCCTGACTTGCCATCATCTTCTTAGCCTCAGTGTCACTCTAGCACAATGGTAAGCAATAATGTGAGGAAATCCACCTCAAAATTATCAATCCACAGAGACATGCAGGTGGTATGATGACATGAGCAAGTGAATACAGAAGTGTGTGAGTGGGAAGCACACTAATGTGCACACATACATGCTAGATATATTGAATGTTTAGTAACTAAAGAATTATCAAAACCATACCTCTCTGGTTTTCTTTTCTACCTCATGGACCTTCTTAGGCCATGATGTGATGATTCTGCCTCTTGTCCACACTCCTGCACTTTGGCTTTACCTTTAGACTTCCATATTTTGAGTTTTTCAATCTAAGATGCTTCATCATCTTCTAAGGTATCCTTCTCTTCAATTTTAATAGGGTTATCCTTGAAAAATTTTGGAAAATCTTCTTCAAGATCATAAGGTAAGTTGATCTTCCTACATGAATCTTCATACCAAGAACTATTCTCATCAAACACTGCATCTCTACTCACCAAGAACCCTTTGTTGGACCTTGGGTTGTATAATCTCTAGCCCTTTTGGTTGGTGTCAGACCCAATGAATACCTTTTGCTTTTGGATCCATCTTCCCTCTAACATATTAAGGAACATGAACATAAGCAATACATCCAAAAATCTTACAATGATCCAAGCTTGGTCTTCTTCCATTTCAAGCCTCATATGGTGCCATGCCATCAAGTGACTTTGAAGGTAACCTATTAATCAAATAGGTGGTTGTGGATACAGCCTCAACCCATAAATAATTAGATAAGTGTTTTTCATTTAGCATAGACCTTGCAGCTTCACCAATTGTCCTATTTCTTCTCTCTACCACTCCATTTTGCTCTAGAGTGTACCTCGTAGTAACTTCTCTTTTGATTCCCCTTTCTCAAAGGAAAGAATCAAATTCATGGGAGAATACTCTCCCCCTCCATCTGATCTTATCCTTTTTAGTGTTTTGCCTATTTGGTTCTCTATAAGGGCTAAATACCTTTTGAAGCATGAAAAGACTTCATCCTTGTGTTTCATAAAGTATAGGATAGTCCATCTACTGTAATTATCAATAAAAGAAACATACTAGTACCTTGATCCAGATATTGAAGCATCCTTACTTGGTCCCCATACATCTGTGTGAACCAATTCCAAGAGATCTCCATGCATATATCCTTTCTTCATGAATGGTAACCTTTGAGACTTTCCAAATTGGCATGCACTACATTTATAAATCATATGTTGCCTTGACAAATTTGGGAGTCCAAGTACACTTTGGTCCCTGCAAATTTGCTTTAATGATCTTTCACCAATATGTGCTAACCTCTTGTGCCATACTTCCAATTCTATGAATGTCTGACTAACATAATTAAAAAGAGCAATGTTCCTTGTGTCTTGTAACTCAAATGTGAATAATCTACATGTCTTTTCACCCTTTTTCATCCTTTTGAACCCTTGACTTGGATCTTCAACAAATGCTCCTCCTTCTGTGAACCTAACTTGTAGGCCTTTCTCCACAATCTGTCCTACACTTATCAAATTCTTTGTGATAGTAGGGACATAGAGTACCTTGCTAAGTAGGTTGATGTTTCCATCAGGTGCTTTTACATTTCCTATCTTCTCCACCATATGCCTTGTATCATCACCTATTTGCACTTCATGTTTGTTCCTTGGATCTTCTAAAACTGATAAGAGGGCCACATTTCTTGCCACATGATTTGAGCAACATGAATCTATGTAGAAAACATGCTCATTAGATTTACCTTGAGGCATTTCCATATTCATGATTAGCACTGAGTCCTCTTGATTTGAGTCTTCTATGTAGTTATTGAAGTCTCTTCTTCCTCCATTGCCTCCTTGATAGTTTGAATGGTTGTAATTGTTGTGGTAGCCATTTACATTGTTGGTCCTTCCTCTAGAGTAGCCATATCTTCCTCTATTGTAGCCTCTGCCTCTTTGATTACTGGAATTCCTAAAGCAGTTTTTAGTTGTGTGATTGGTTAGTCCACAAATAGAACAAGGGTTAGATTCTTGGAGTCTCCCCCTACCTTGTCTTCCTCATCTGCCTCTACCTCTACCATGTCTTCCTCTACCTGCATAGTTAGCTTGATGTATACCTACTTCATCATTGACTCTCTTCCCTTTTCATTTGTTGTCTTTGGATTTAATTTTATTAGTATACAGAGCAGAAGATTGATTACCTTTGGAACCTTCTCCATTCTTCATAAGTTTGGCCTCTTGAGTAAGTAATTATCGCATGAGTGTATTGAAATTTGGTACATGTATGTCCATGTATAGGTCCATTGCTTTGGTGAATTCTTCCCACTTGCCATCTGCTTTTAAGCCATTGATGACATGCCTTACAATTTTATCTTCTTCTATTACCTCTCCAATGCTTCCCAATTGATCTACAATGTCCTTGAGCTTTGTGACAAAGTCAGTCACATTTTGTTTGGGAGCTTTCCTAAGAGTTGTAAATTCTAGCCATAGTTGATGCTTCCTGGCCTTTGTACTTGAAGAGAAGAAGGCCTCAAGTGCATTCCACACTTCCTGAGATGTTTTACAACTTCTAATGTGAGGCAGAAAAAAAGTATGAGATAGAATTGAGGAGATAAGACCTTGCAAGTGCATCCTTGGAGCACCATTTACTTAATCTTTCTTGCTCTTCTTGTGTAGGTTGACCTTTATTCCTGAAACTTGGTCTCCAGCTACATAAACATATAGATTCTTGCCTTGAAGATAAGCTTCCATCCTTAATGACCATGCTGAGTAGTTACCTCTATCCAATTTGTCAATTGATGAAGGAAATCCATCTGCCATGTTGTCCAACTTTGCTCTGATACCACTATGAAGAGATGTATTTGTACTTGATGAAGATGAAGTGGAGCTGCAAAATCTTTGCACTACACTAGCGAAATGAACTCCAAAGATATATGGTGGGCCCTTTTAGTTTACCAAAGTATGTATTAGACACCCTATGTACTTGGAAGATCACTCTCAAAAAGATGAATCAAAATAGAAAGTTTGACTAAAAGTCAATATGAAGAAACTTTCTATTTTGATCATGTGTGCTTCAGTATTTCACTCAGGTCTCATTCTTTGATTAAAATTGACCAAAGAGATTTTAGAGAAATCTAATTAGGAAGCAAAGCAACCTATTGGCAGTTATTTCATAAAAAATGATTAACCATACTGTGAGGAATTAATTTAGCAAGTCAGGTATGTAATCCTGACTTTTTAGGAAGCTGAAGATGTAGATACCAAGGTGACTTCTAATGAATGTTTCTCACAACTGAGAAATCCAGTTTCAATGTAACTCTGGGATCTTATAGTGTACTTAGAAAGAAAACATTACCAAGTCAAATCACTGAAAAAAATGCACCATTCTCAGAGAAATCATCTCTCTAATCTGACTTAAAAACTAAGATGTATGACAGTGAACAGTACACTCACATAGAAATGAAGATATGGTCACAAACGATTATGAAATAAAATGTGTATTGAATGGAAATTACAATGGACTTACTGGTACATATGTGTTCCTTGAGATCACACTTTGATATGACAAGAAGCTCAGCTAATATATGTACAAATCCTACGATTGAATCTCATGTATATATAATGAAGGTTGGAGTCAAGTCTTGAATTTGAATCTTGCTTACTTAAATCACTTTTCCTAATTCTTAGTGATTGATTCTCAACTAACTCAATCACGAATTCATAGTTTCCCTTTACCTCATCATCAAGTGGTTCAACAACCACTTTTAGTTCTTTAACTTTTACATAAGGTAAATACTCAAAGAGTTACATGGGTGAGTGCATAAGTGAACTCCTCAAATCTTTAGTATTTTCTTCAAGTATAGAATAAGTTTCTATGATATTTGAAGACTCAAGCCAATGCTTAGGCTTGCCATGTACTTGTTCCAATAATATAGAGGCATATGGTTGGGAGGAGAGTCATCTCTCTAGCACATGGTGGCCGTAATTTGTAGTTCTCTTGCATAGGTTCTCTAATAAGTCTTGCCAAGCTAATCGGAAGGCATGCATGCAAATACTCATGTATGTGAAAGGAACCACTGATTATGGTATTCTTTATAAAGAAGGATCATCTTTGGTTGGATATTGTGACTCAAAATGGGCAAGAGATATTGATACCAAAAAAATGTTTTCTAGATATTATTTTTCTTTAGGAGCAAGGATTTTCTCTTGGATCAATAAGAAGAAATTGAGTGTAGCACTATCTTCTAATAAAGATGAGCACAAAGCAGCATGTGTTGCATCATGTGAAGTAGTATGGTTGAGGAGGATCATATTGGTGCAATTAACAAGCCTAAGTGCTTGGCTAATTATTTAGGAGTACACATCGTTTCATTTCCTCATAAGAAGAACCACATATAAACACTTGCTTGTCAATTTATATGTATTTACCTTTGATAATTGTAAAAGCAAAGAGTAAGGAATCTCTTGAAATTAGGGTGCTAAACCCACTCATGTGGTAGTAAGAATCAATTCAAATCATTCCTAAAGTTTAGGACCACTTTAAGGTGAGGGAAAATTCAAATTCAAACTTAGAACACATGTATAAATACACATACTTTTAGCCACGGGATATGAGAGCTATTCTGAGAGATGTTGAGCTTTAACTTGGCATAGTTAGATTGAAGTTTCTACTTCTTTTGTATTATGTTTCATTAATTGGTCCACTAGATCTTGAGATATGAAGCATAGATGCGGATTGTGTTTGCACACCTTCTAGATCCTAAAAACTTAGGATGACTCCCTTGAACTGTTAGATTCATTTCTCAATGTATGGTACAACTAAATTGATTAAATAACTTGATTTGGTTAGCTAAACAATCCAATTAGATGTGTGCAAAGTTTCTATCATCAATTCGTACCAAGTTGTGACCTTTGAGTAAAATACTGAGCACTTATATTCCCAAGATAGAAGGTTTCTTCACACTCCTTGCATATGCAAGTTATCAGTTTTGATGCAAACATTTGGGAATGATGCTCCAAAGGACTTGGTGGTTCCATATGCATTATTGTAAATCTAAATGAGTATATTAAGCATCCTTGGAGTTAACTTGGTAGGTGTAGACTAGGTTTTGTGCAGTACCAGCTCATCTTTGGGGCCTATCTATCCATCTCCTTACAGTGGTATTAGAGCAACAACAGATCAACATGGTGGATGGATTTCCCTCATCCATAGACAAATGGGATCAAGGTAACTACTCAGCTTTGTCACTTAGAATGGAAGCTTATCTTGAAGGGAGAAACTTCTATGGTTAGATATCTAGAGATGAGATGATGCCAATCCTCAAAAGCAAGGGCCAACCATCTCAAGAAGAATAAGAGAGGTTAACCACATGGTGCTCAAAGGATGCTCTAACTGCAAGGTCATATATTCTTAACTCAATCTCTGCTTTTTTACTTTCATACATCATAAATTGCAAGACTTCACAAGAGACTTGGAATGATCTTGAAGCATTCTTCTCATTAAGTACCAAGACAAGAAAGAATCAACTATGGTTGGAGTTCACCACACTCAAGAATATGCCCAAGCAAAGTGTGATTGATTTTGTCACCAAAATAAAGGACATAGCACACCAATTTGGAAGCATATGAGAAATCATTGATGAAGAGAAGATAGTAAGGCAAGTGATCAATGCATGGAATAAAGGCAGATGACAAATGGGAAGACTTCACCATAGCCATGGACCTCTACATGGATATGCAGGTTCCTAATTTCATTACCCTCATAGGAAAAGTGTTCACACATAAGGCAAAACTTATGAAGAATGGAGAAAACTCAAAAGGTAATCAATCATGTGCACTCTATACAAATAAGAACAAGAATAAAGATAGCAAAGGTGAAGGTCAAAAGTCTGATGATGAAGGTAGCACCTCTCAAGCAAACTTTGCTCGTAGAGGTAGAGGCTCAAGAGGAAGAGGCAGAGGAGGAAGATAAGGCAGGGGAGAACTCAAAGCTCCTCTCCATGTTCCATGCCTAGAAATCAAAGAGGAAGAGGTCGCAACAGAGGAGGCTATGTAAGCTCAAGAGGCATATTCAACAACAACAATGGCTACAACAACAACTCATACAACAACAATAATTATTAAGGAGGATATAAAAGAAGGAGAGACTACAACAACTATGCAGAGGATCAAACATGACCATGAAGCAAGGTAAATCAGATGAACATGTATTCTATATAGACTCACATTGTTCAAATAATGTAGCATGGAATGTAGCTTTACTCTCAAACTTGGAGGATCCATGGAATAGACATGAAGTCCAAATAGGAGATGAAAAAAGGCATCTAGTGGAGATAATAGGCAATGTGAAGACTTAAGATAGAAATATGAACCTGTTGAGAAAGGTATTGTATGTGCCAACTATCACCAAAAACCTCATGTGTAGGTCAAATTGTTGAAAAAGGATTGCAAGTCGGATTCACAAAGAATGGAGCATTTTTTGAGGATCCACATGAGGGATCCAAGAGGATAGAAAGAGGAGAAAAATCAGGTAGAATATTTACATTTGATCTCCAAGATACTAGAAACATTGCATTGTTCAATTATGGTAGCCAGACAGTATCAAAGTTGGAAATTTGGCACAAGAGGTTAGCTTATATAGGTGAAAAGGCTCTGAAGCAAATCAATAGGGATCGGAGTGTGCTTGTTCTAACAAACATATCCAAACAACACATGATATACAAATGTAGTGCTTGTCAATTTGGCAAGTCTCATAGACAAACATTCACAAACAAGGGGTACATTCATGGAGACCTATTGGAGCTAGTCCATACAGATGTATGGGGACCAAGCAAGGAGCCTTCAATCTCTAGATTTAGGTATTATGTGTCATTCATTGATGATTGTAGCAGATGGACAATACTATACTTTATGAAGCATAAAGATGATGTGTTCTCATGTTTTAAGAAATATCTAGCATTTGTAGAAAATCAAACAGGTAAGACTTTGAAGAGGTTAAGGTCAAATGGAGGAGGAGAATATTTCTCCCATGACTTTGATTCTTATCTCCAAGAGAGAGGAATCAAAAGAGAGATTACAACCAGGTACAGCCAAGAGCAAAATGGAGTGGCAGAGAGAAGAAATAGAACCATAGTGGAGGTTGCAAGGCCAATGCTAAATGAGAAGAAGTTGCCCAACTACCACAACCACCTATCTGATGAATAGACTCCCATGAAAAGCATTAGATGGGATGATGCCTTATGAATCATGGAATGGAAGAAGACCTAGCCTTGACAATTGCATGATTTTTGGGTGCATAGCATATGCACACATACCGACATAAATCAGAGGCAAATTAGATCCAAAGGCAGAGAAATACATATTCATTGGCTATGACCTTAATAAAAAAGGTTATAGGCTATATAATCCAAGCAATAAATGTTTTATTGTAAGTAGAGATTGTAGAGAGTACATGTGCAAAAGCAAAATGAAAAGAAGAGTGTACTCACAAAAGAAAGAGTGTGAGAGACTCAAAGCGAGTAGACCAAGAAATGGGAAACTCACATGGATTAGAAATGAGCTTGCCAAGATCATGGAGTATGCTCCTCAAGCTTCTAACCAAGTACAAATGGGTGGAGAGTCCCTCCTTATATAGATTTGGGAGGGGCTCTCCAAAGTACATCTCATGTGGGATAATTCCCCTCAAAGGGGAATGAATACAATGGTAGAAGCAAATGGCAATGTAACCAAATACAAAAGATATAATATAAAATGGAAATGGAATGGAAATGAAATAGAAATAGAGTGACTCCATGATACAAAAGGGAGATGCACTCTCATATTCATAACACCCGCTCTACAGCTCCATATAATACTGAGCACTTCTATTCCCAAAATGGAAGGTTTCTTCACATTCCTTGCATGCACAAGTTTTTTTTTTTTTATGAAAACATATGGGCATGATGCTCCAAAGGACTTGGTGGTTCCAAATGCATTATTGTAAAGATAAAGGAGTATATTAAGCATCCTTGGAGTTAACTTGGCAAGTGTAGAGCAAGTTTTGTGCAGCACCGGCTCATCTCTGGAACCTATCTATCCATCTCCTCACAAATCCTACGGCACATAGGAATACAAGGACAAGAGTCTACAGGGTTGAAGTGTGACAACCAAAGTTGCATGGGCATTTCCAAGAATCCTCTTCTCCATGCACATGCCAAGCACATAGCAATTTAGTATCACTATGTGCATGAGTTGATTGAGAATGGGGTCGTGGAGATAAGTTATTGTCCAACTGAAAAAAATGAAGCAATCATCTTCACCAAGGCTCTTGGGAGAGAGAAACTTCATCAAAAATTTCCAAAGCTTGGCATTGGACCAAGGAAGTAGTTCACCCCAGGGTGGACATTGAGGGGGGGTGCTAGATATACTCAATACTTCACCCTCAGTTGTAAGGCCCCCATTATGAGGAGAAGCCATTGTGAGAGCCCCGACATTTGTGGAACCCTAACTTCCAAGTTAAATGAGGTATATGTGTAATCTTTGATGGTAATAGATGATCTTTGTGAGCCTACACGTTAGATTAGGTAGGGAATAAACTTCTGAGCCATTGGGTTACCATTTAAGGTAGAAGTAAAGGCCTTGTGGCACACATAGTTTCCCTATAGAAGTTTAATGAAGAGAGTATAGAGGGGGGGTTTGCCCCATTCTACAGGTTTGGGCCCTATGCACCCAGCCTATAGGGCTGAGATGGTAGGACTTCTTTTCATGGAGATATTGTCGACTTACATATTTTTCTGATTATTTCACATCTCTGACTACATTTATCTATACCGAGTCCCCTTGTAAAAGCTATATAAGCATGGTCTAGGTTAAGCTTTACAGAGCATTGCACACTAGTAATACCTTGATATAGAGTTTGTCTAGATCACCATCTAAACACCACATTGGGAGCACATGGGTGGACAACAACATCATTCTAACTACCTTACTCTTGGAGATCTAAGAATTTGAGTTCTCTATCTCTCACTATGCATCTATCTTTGTTTGCATTTTTCTCTCGACTTTGTCTACTTGTTTATTCCGCTCAACTATTATTTTCTTACAAAACACCCTTCTCGGTTCGAGTATTTAGATCATTCTTATTTTGCTCTACTGTTATTTTCTTACATGACATCCTTCTCCGTTTTAGTATCTAGATCATTCTAATTATAATCTTGCACTTTTTTTTAGTATCAGTAAAAATAGAATCATTATAATAGAATCATTATACTCCTAAACAAAATTAAAGACATTATCCAATAAAGCATCAAAAGAGTTAGACCAAATATCGTTTTTTCTTTGAGCTTTAGGAGTGAACGTTTGACTACATTTACAGAAGGTTTGACATTTTCCGTATTAGGATTGTACATATTAATTCTACTAGAAGTAGGGTCTTGCTTCTCCTTCCGTTCATTGCTTTGGGATGACAAAGAAGTCTTTAATCACATGCCCATCTTTAATCACATGCCCTTTCTTATAACAGTTAAAGCAGGCATGGGGCATATTCTTATAGACTATTTTTTGTTCTTGTAATTTTAAACCATATGAATTCTTAACGAAGAGATACGCACTAACATCTTTGGACAAGTAAACTTCTACCATGATGAGAGGGTACCATGATGAGAGGGTCCTATTTGGGATAAATGCCACTTCTAGGTCTTTATCCCAAGACTTTGCCTATTAAATTTTCCAAATTTTCAACCCAAGGGTAGAACTCCATTGGGAGATATGGAAATTCAATCCAAATAGGCACTTTTTTTTACTTAGGCCCTCTCAGGTTAAAGCTTTGCTGCCACTCAAAGAAAGTGACTGGGGTATTCCTAATAAGCCATTTCCCTTCTATGATAACTTGCATGGAACTATTTGTGTTGTTAAACAAAAAGAAAGAAAGTAGTTATTGGGAAAATATTGGACATATTTCACATATAAACCCCTAGATTCCCAATTGTTCCTCATCCAAAGTTTCAATGTTTCTTGAGTGGGTCTCCAATCGTGAAAAAGACATATTACAACTTTGTCATTGAGTTGACTATGTCAGTTTTCATGGGCCACTTTGTCTATAACCAAAGTACTATCATCATGATCTTCAAAATCAACATCACTATTAACATTCTTAGCATCAATATTGGTCCTCATGAACTCAATGTCTATACGATGTGGGTGGTCTCCTATCTTTTGCTTCACTTTCACATCCCCAACAATTTGAATAGGAGAGATGTTACCCAGTCCATTATGAGCTTCATATAGAGAGAAGTTACCAAGGACTTGAGTGTTAATAGCTTCAGCATACAACTTCAAATTTGTGGCATTGATGCCTTCCGTAGGTCGTACAATAGACATTCCAACCACATATAGATGGGCATTTCCTCCCACATTTGCAAACCCATTCTTAAGGGCATCTTGGAGCGACATGTCTCCCCTCATGGGAAGGCTCTGAAAAGGAAGAGCAACTAAGTGTAAAAGTTCGAGAGTTGAGACCTTTGAGATAGATGAAAGCGAGTCAATCATATGGTTTGGATACAATCGTTGGTAAGGAGCTAGTCCATGGAACAAGCAAGGGGGTACAAAAGCATGCCCACAAGGGCAAAATCCTACTCCTATTGCTTTGTACCTCCACTAGGCCACAACATCAAACCCTAAAGGAGCTTTTTCTAATCCATAATCCTTCGAAAGATTGCTGCTTTGAAGATTAATATATATATATATATATATATATATATATATATATATATATATATATGTGTGTGTGTGTGTGAAAAGTTTGTCACATTCTCCGACATAGAAACTTGCATCGTCAATTGATTTGCATACACCTAGTCTCTGCAAACATTGCAGAGATTTCTCTTGTCATTTTCTACCTATACCTGGGCCCATGAGTAGTGCTACTTTATGCAAAAAAGAGACTTGGACCGAGCCCTAAGCATATGCTCAATGCTTGGCCAAACAAATCTTCTAAATTCTTTAAGAATCCAAAGAGTTAACAATTCCAGGGCATTACATTTGTAGAGAGTAACAAAATGTATTCTTTTTTAATATCAGAGACTTCAATCTGCAATTTTTCTTTTTGCTCAAAAGGTTCAAAGCTCGCCTTTGTCACTCAGAATGCCTATCTTCATTGAGCTTCGCAAAAACACATCGATTTGCAATCTTTGACACCTGTAACTTGTTAGTTACCAATTGTTTGAGCTTTGGCCTCTTGAGAGTCATTGAGCTTCGCAAAAACACATCGATTTGCAATCTTTGACACCTATAACTTGTTAGTTACAGAGAGTCATCAACTCAGGCGTAGTTTCAAGTTTCAGGTTTAGGTCCACGTCCTGTAGGGCAATTGATTGAGCTTTGGCCTCTTGAGGCGGAGGACCTGAGTTCAAGTCCCGGGCTAGATATGTGATGGCTTAGACTAGTTGAAACCAGTTGTAACCATGTTACCTTCAGTTGTAATCATGTCTCCTTGTCTAACCCCTGCTTTGTGGGATACGCGGGGTCCCACGAGTACTATGCCTATTCACTTGTACAATTGCAATTTCAAAGTTAAAGTCCGGGGAAGTAGACTTCTGTTGAACCTCCATTATAAAAAAAAAGAAGTTTCAGGTTTTTTTTTTTTTTTTTTTTTTTAAATGGAGGTTCGGCCGAGGCCTATTCCCCCGGACTTTAACTTTGAAATTGCAACTATACAAGGAAGGGCATAGTACCCATGGGACCCCCCTTATCCCACAAGAACAGAGGTTTACAACTGGGTTGAACGGCGGTCACAACTACCGCGAGGATGGTCAAACGGTGGTCAACAGCCACATACAACAATTTCTGAGATACAAATGTCCCTACATGTTGCTGCCAGGGGTTGAACCCTCGCCCCCACCTCAAGAGGCGAGAGGCCCAACCACCAAGCCACCGAACCGGGACTCTTATAACTCAGGTTTGTTTTTTTTTTAATATAAAGGAAGTTCGGCAATAGCCTACTCTCCCGGACTTGAATTAAATTAAGAAACAAAGGTACAATAGAAGGGGACTAGTGCCCACGGGACCCCCCAAATCCCACAAAGCAGGGGAAGCTTGGATGAATCCTAGGTTGCATTACAGAGAAGGTTAATCACCCTCTCATCGCCCTCATGCGGGGCCCACTTGGGTTTGAGCTTGTTGTTGATCAAAAGGAGGACTTGATGGTGCCTGAAGGGGGGGGACTTCTTACTGTTAACGATCCTTTTGCCCAGGAGGAATAGTGATTTCTCAATCGACCACTCCCTGGGGGGATCGCCGAAGTTGAGAGCACACCTCTCCCGCCAAATTTTCCACAGGACTTCCCCTCTGATGGCGTTCCAGAGTGTCGCAGAGCAACCGATCGCTTCTCCCAAAAGGACTTGTTTCCAACTAAGCTGTTTTTGAAGTCTGATTTTCATTCCAACCGTCTGCCAGATTCTGGAGGAGTTGGGGCAAGTAAGGAAGATGTGTGGGACATCTTCGATAGCGCGGTGGCAGCGTTTGCACCAAGGAGGGATCCCACAAAGTTTGCTAGCCTTATGGTTGGTCCAAATTCCTCGATGAAGAATTTGCCATAAGAGGACAGACTTCTTAATCTCAATAAGGGGGTGCCAGATACCCATGAATTTCATGTCCCACCGAAGTCGAGTCCAAGACAGGCACCACTTCTTGTTGAGGCTGATCTGGAGGTCAGCCGTTTCTTTGATGTTCGGGATTTTGAGTAGGCTATTTCCATTGTGCCATTTGAGACCAAGCGAGTTCGGTGTGTCGTGTCCCATGAGAAGGCGAGTCTTGTGACGATCCCAAGCGAGGCATCTGCTTTGCAAGGTGTTCCATTCTTCGTAGGAGATGTTTATGCGAGGGTCAATGTCCTCGAAGTTGATCCAGTTGTTGGTGTCATGTTTCCAGAGATGTTTCCATTTTTTGAATCCTTTGTTCCATAGCTTCTTGGCATTTTGAATGTTCCACGACTCCACACTCCGGATGCCATGTATCGGAAACCAGATAGAGTCGTTTTGTCTGATTCCGGCCGCCCACTTCCAGTCCTCACTAATTCTTGTGAAGCTTTTGACTTTATTCCAGCCCTTCCAAAGGGAGCACACGAGATTGGAGCCTTTCGGGAAGACGGGGATCGGGGAGAAAAGCAGGGTCATGATGTCAAGATTGAGTTGGCCCTCACGGGGTTCCCGAACTGGAAGAATCATAACTCAGGTTTGTTATAACTCAGGTGCAACTATGCATTGAATACAACTTTGAAGTAATGCGCATTGAGGTGATTGTAGAAGTCGCACTCCAATCTTCAGGCCGATAGATTTAGATCTTCAAAGTTCGCGTTTTGCCAGGTGCGTCGTCGCTGAGAAAGATCAACAGTTTTAATTTATCAATAACCAGTTTGCGACAATCATGCAGTGCATTGCCTACGGCATTATGATTCAAGTGCCCATATATGATACAAAATTCTGCTTTGTTTATGCATTGCGCAATGATGCACGCCACTCTCAAGAGCTTTGGTGAATCACTAGTAAACTTGCTTAATGACTTGCAGGATCCAAGCTGCCCCTTTCCTGTTGCAGATTCGGACCCATTGTCTGTTGCACATAATTAATCAAGCAATGAGCAAGCCCGTGCCATTTTCGAGTTGGATAATGACACAGAAGTTCATGGATAATGGATTGCCATATGAATAATGTAGTGCCAATGCCCATGTGTATGGATAATAGATTTTCATATGAATACTGATAGATCAAGAGAGAGCGCTTGCAAGAAACATAACAGGCACAAACTCTTTGTCTTTCATATAGCATCATACATGCTCCATAGGTGGGATTCTCAACATGGGGGTACAACTTGGCGTCATGTGAGTGCCCCATATAGTAGAAGCTTTTGACCTTCTCGTTCTCTACATTCGGTAGCTCACGTTATGGCAGTTCATGGTTGACCTATAGAGCGGAGCATTGAAGTCTCTCATGCTTCGTTTCTCGTTCACATAGATTATTAGATAATAGATCTCTCGAGTCTCCACCTTTCATTTCTCCCTCACATAGATAATAGAATAGAACTCTCGGTCCAGTTATGACAGCATTGTTTTTCCACCCAGTTCATTCAGCATTCCACGTATGACCGTTCATTGTCTCTACCTCAATGGACCTTCAGGCTCTATGCATCTAACCTCTCCTTTGTGTGATACAGGGATCTCATGTGTACTATGCCTGCCTCCATTTGTAACTCTCAAGTGATTCAAGCATATTCAAAGAGATTGGTTCATAGACCAAGCCTCGTTTTAAAAAAATCTAATATATCTCAATGTTATCTCCTTGAAAGTGGGGGATAACACTCAGGAGGTCCAAGGTGTGTGGAGTTGTTCGTTTCAATTTCAATGATAAATGGATGAGTAGGCCGATGTTTGGACTTCCAATAATAAAAGATAATAGATCTCATAATCATCATCAAGAGAGTGCAGATAAGTTCATTGATAGAGTCGAGGATCCGTGATGTAGTAGTAAAACATTAGACCTTGAAATGTGAAGTTTCGGGCTCATATCCGAAGTGCGACCTGATATATAACCCCTAGAAAGTGATGATGCAAAGATAGCAGAAAACATGGTGACAGTTTTATATAAGGTGAATTTGTCTTAGACATGGCAAGAAATAGATGATGCAAAGGTAACACAAAACATGGTGATAATTTTATTTGAAGTGAAGCTTTCTTAGACATGGCAACAAGCCGATGATGCAGAGATAGCACAAATCATGGTTATAATTTTATTTGGGGTGGATTTGGTGAGCCATGGCCACACGTAGACGATGCAAAGATAGTACAAAATATGAATGATAATCTTGTTCGAGATTTATTCTGTTCGCCATGTTTTGAGTTCTTCTCCTCAGAAATGGCATGGGCCACAACACACTATCAATGGCTGGTACTGAATGGGAAGTTCGAGCAATGGCTTCCAAGTCCCGCTAAGTCGGGCACGAAACCCAGCATGGAGTTCGCTATGTCGAACACGAGAAGGGCGTCCTGCTGCTGATATGTTCCCAGGACGATGGACCGGATCTGGAATTTGTCTAATCTTTGAAACGCCAGGCATATGTGCTTTCCATCGCCTACTACAGCGACTGAATTGCTGCTCGTAAACGTCCACGAAGCGCCCTGCCCTCCCTGAAAGGTGAGCGTAATCTCTGGTACGGCATAGCCAGATCCACTGGTTTGAGCAGCGGATGCATCGAAACACGTCTCGAAAACACCCTCCGCACCGACGGGACTCAGCCCCATTCCTGTCGCTGCAGCGGTGAACTCGCGAGCGAGCGCGTCGTAGATAGAGCTCTCCAGCTGGGTGTACCTGATCGTAGAGCTGATAGAGGTTCCACCAACTACGGCTGGCTCACCATTTATGATGATGCTGGGGTTGTTTGTGAGCTGGAGTAGGGTACTATTTATGGGAAGCTGAACCTTGTTCACCGAAACGTACTTCACGCCAACGAAGTATGAGTCCGCCTCTTGTGGGTTAAACACAAGAGGAGTGTAGCGGAGATGGTTTGATATGTCGCCGGCCGGGGGGAAGACATAAGGACTGCGGCCGAAGAACAGGATTCCGTTGCCTGGAATGGAAGATCGGGGAAGGCAGTACGCAAACCTCCGTTGTATGCTGAGCTTTCTAGCGAGTTGGGTAGGGAGAGCGAGAGCGGCTCTGCTAAGTCCGGCAGCCCCGACTGCATTGGACGGAAGTGCGCCTTGTGCGTTGAGAAGGATATCATCGCTACAGGCAAAGGCGAACATGGGGACGCTGACGAGCGGCCCAGAGTGGGCGCCGTCTGTCGAGAGGAGAGAGATGGTGCCAGTCCACAACACGCCATTGGGGCTAGAACTGGAGCTTCCGGACACGAAGACGGAGCAGCTGTTGTTGGAACAGATGGGGGTGGGCAAGCCGGTACATCCGGAGACGTAACCAGGGTCACCAGTAATCAAGGAAGTCTGTACAGAGGCCGAGTTACAAATGGCGGAGCCATAGAGGACAGCCTGCAGAGTCGAAAGGCTTATAAGCGGATCCATACAGTCCTTCCAAAGGTTGCTGCTGTCAAGATTAAGAAGCAGGGCTCGATCAAAGGGAGGACCTCCAAGAGGAGATACAGCATAGAGGGAGGTAGAGGTGTCGTAGACAATGGGCGCAACCAGAGCCTTGGGAGGGGCAGCTCCGCTGAGGCAAGATGAGCTCGCCAAACAGCATAACAGGCACAGACTTAAGAAGGGGCGGAGAGAGGGATGCATCTTCAAAGTCGATAAGGGCAGTGAGAAAAGCTCAGGGGAATGTTTCAGAAGGAGGGTATTCTTGCTCTTTTATATGGCATGCGTAGCTGACGGAGGAGGGTCTCACAGGAGTAAGAGGAATGCTGCATGCGGAGGCTGAGCTTGCTGCTTTATAGGGCAAGGATGGGTGATGAAGAGGGTTGCAACTTGGAAGGCATGGATATGGCCAGCGTAGCTGACGGAGGGTCTCTCAGGAGTCAGGAGTAAGAGGAATGCTTAATGCGGAGGCTGTGTTTGCTGCTGTATAGGGCAATGGTGGGTGATGAAGGGGGTTGAAAATTGGAAGGCGTGGGAATCCAGCTCTAAACAGAAAGTCAATGACTGAGGGAAAAAGAGGTATGAAAACAGGAGATCAAACGAGACTTCCTCTCCATGACGCGGTGGAGGGGGAGAAGGCCTTCCGCATCAGTGCCATCATCCATGTAAAGGAATGCATCAGATTTGAACGAAAGTTGGTGAAGGAGAATGGCAATGGAAAGCCAATGAGAAGAGTGCAGATGTAGGAAGATGGAGGAAGACATGAAGAAACCTCCCCTGAGTGTCCCCTCCATGGAGGACTGAAGGCGGCCTTACTCGGTGTAGTGTCCACCATGCTGCAGTGAGATTTGAGTGAGATTTGAGACGGAGAAGGGATAAGCCTGTTGACTGGTAGAACAATTGTCTTCTCACATTGAGAGTCAAATGCAAGAACAAAAGTGGGCACCTCATTCATGTACACCATTCCGACACAGGAGCATTGTCATTAGATGATGAACAGAAGTCAAATAACATCTGCTCAAAAGCATAATGAACACGGATGGGTCAACTAGAATAGTGATCACTGATAAGTGATAATAACAAAAATATTCAAGAGATGCTGTCACGGCTTTTTAATGATAATAGAGAAGGTGGGGGTTGACCATATAGTCTATGTTGATGGATATTAAATTCAATGTGATGTACTAGACTTTCATTCCTTTTGCGAGACAGGGATAAGAAGGTTGGATCATCTCTACTTCTCTGTGCGTAGAAGCCATATACATGCAGAAAATCACGAGCATTCTTGAGTTAACTGTTCACTATGCCTCGCATTATAGACATGAGTAGTAATTGAGTAATATGATCTTCATTTTCAAGGCTAGTGTAACCATGTTGTATCTAATTGAAGTCGATTGTCTTCAGGGAGTCCTCTTGTGTCATCTTTGGGCAGTCTAACCCTTGCTTTGTGGGATACAGGGGTCCTATGGGTACTATGTCCGTTCATTTGTACAGTTGCAATTTCAAAGTTAAAGCTCGTGGGAGTAGGCTTTGGTTGAACCTCCATTTTGAAAAAAAAAAACATAACTTTTCTTCTGTGTAGCACTATAGGCTTACTTGGTTGTTCGCTTGTCTCCCATAGGTACTAAGCCCTGCAATCATAGTGTAGGTCATACGATCAAACTCCCCCTGCAAAGCATAACCTTTCTTCTGCTACATATCTAAAAGGTGTACTCAAGTGAGAAGAGCCCATTGCTCCATTCTAATTCGAGACAAAATCCTCAATCGTTAGCAGAGGTGTTTCCAATTGGAGCTCATTTTCTCCCTAAAATAATAGGCAATGAATTAGTTCACACTTTCCAACAATAGAATCCTCTTTTCTAGCGTGGTCCATAGACACACAAAAATCTTTACAGATCAAATAGACAATTTCAAGAACATGAAAATTTGAACAATCTACATTTTCTGTAGATGCATCACACACACACACAAGAGAGCACATAAGTATAGACATATAGTGAGCATTAAAAGACAATTGTTATCATACTTGTATAAAACGATGTCCCGATCAAGAGATGGTTGTCTTTGTTCTACCATCAGGTACGGGGCATTAAAAGACAATGCTTGAAAGAGAAGTATGTAGGCGAATACGATTGTTATCCGCGTCACTGATCAATGCGAAAGCCTACAACAATCAAATAAGTAAGCCAAAGCAAAAAGCTTTGTTGTGGTCCAAGTCCACGTAACTTAGTGGTTTGATGCTTTGAGTCTATGGACGGAAGTCTTGAGTTCAAGTTTTCGTTGGATATGTCTATGAGTTTCTCAAAGATAAGTGTCTCTACCTTACGAGACCAGGTGTAAGTGTGTTTTCAATTCATTGTACTCTCAAATAAAAAGGCTTTGTCGTGAAGTCTTCCACTTGCAGCACTCATTACATATAAAATGAACAGCATTTATAACATCAATCTAATTATAAAATCGTGTACATGGTTCAAACATACCATTTCTAAGTCTTCATGAGTATTGGAAACCTTGTGGCTATAAGTTTGAGATTTGTGCAATTGAAGAGTGGCAAAGATAAATAAGTTGATCTGGATGAACATGAACTGTGTGTTGCTCTTTCTCATAGCTATAATACTAATGTGGGCACGATCTCTCTCTTTCAACTCTGGATGGCTGATGTGTTTTTCCCCATGGATCAAAGAGCTTTACGGTGTTTGATAGATCTATGGTGTTCAAGAAATTTTATGGTGTTCAAATATTCTTACGATGCTTAGGGAATGAACATAATTTGTAACTTATCAGAAGATTTGGGAGTAAGAAGTTAACCTATAACCATATAGGAGAACTGCAATTCATTCAATAATAGATTATGGAATTACACATTCCCCATTTTAGTTAAATGAAGAACAATCAAGGTTCTTCTTTTGCACTCTTAAATGCACACGAGTTATGCAAATATGAAACATGCTCTATTATCGGTTCTAACACTCACTCGCATATCACCATGCACTTTTCCAATGAATCAAATCAAGTCAAGGTATGATTTCTAATTAAATGAATTCTCAAACACCATCAAAGAGAAAGTCGGGGATAAAATTGGTTGTGATTGAAGATTCCAATCACACACCAATGGCATCATCAGATGTTCCTTCTGACTCCTGCTTAGAGAATTGTCTTAAGAGTTCTTCTAGAAGTCTATCTAGATTCACTTAAGGGTTGCAACGAGGGCAGAGTAGATCCTTTGAGAGTTAGCCTAAAGGCCTTCTATTGTATGACAAAGTCGTCCACTTGCTCAACACATAATTTGTGTAAAATCAATACATTATGGCAAAAAATAGCAAAAAAATGGGTCATGTAAGGATTTCAATTGTCTTTAATCTAGATTAAACCTTTCAAATCATCTCTCTAAATGTCCATGTAGGTTCATTTAAAACCTGTCTTGCAAGAATATTTTAGACTTGGAAGAGAGAGAAAGTTTGTGTGAAAATCGTGAAAAGTGATATGCCTAAAAGTTTGTGTCCATTGAACCTTCTGTGAATTTTAACTTTTTCCTCTTTCCCTTCGAGCTATATAATGTGTGTATAGGATATGTTCTACATTTTTACTCTATTCTCTAAAATAGATCTTTAAAATACTCTTGCAAATGCTCAATCCAATGCGTCTCGCTAAATGAACCTAGGTAGACATCTTATAATAAAGCCTGATGCAAACCAAAAAAAACATAACATGCAAAAGCCTTGTACTCCTTACCCCTTCACTATATGGAAATGGGTTCCTAAATAACACTAGAACGAGTGTCAAACAACCTCCTCTTCATATCTTCTTAATGTACAAACACATCCCTCGAGCCAAATCATTGACTCATGTAATAACACTAGTAATGATCACACCTGCAAACATCAATGTAATTCCATAAGAAGACAAAAAGATGTACAAAAGCCTTGTAATATTCATTCCACCTGAGCATGTTATTAATCTAGATGAGCTTCCCATAAACCTACAACCATCATGCTGAGAACATGCATAAATCCGAGTGTGCATAGAGGTGGATCGAGAGACATGCATTAGACACCTTTCAGCTCAATTTCATAGTGCACAAGAAGGGGCCAAGTAAGGGAATCCATGTTAGTATTGGAAAGGGACTGCTCTCTCGCCATACAGGGATAATGCATCTCTGACTATATCGACATCTATTTTCCTTGCCTTAGCAAATCTAGAGTTAGCATAATATAAGATGCACACTGGTGGTAGCAGAGCCAAGTTCTATGCACCTGTAGTATATCTTTATACTAATGGAGGAGTATCCCTTCTTACCACCACCAGACTTCAATAATTTCCAAAGAGAGATCCCAATAGATGACGCATTCCTCAACCACACTAAGGGGGTTCATGCAAAATCCCATTGGCTTGAGAGATTGGTATGACCATTGGCCAATGTGAAGCACATTTGGGAGTCCAAATTAGATAGGACCACTATGAGGGCCATTTCCTTTTTTTTTTTGCACCAAAATTTGAAGCTTTATAGTTGTCTGAAAAATTCCAGCCCATTTCGGGGAAATCGGGATTGGATGAGAAATTTAGGCCCCCTTTGCCAAAACCATATTTTTATCGGTGCTATTACTTTATACATACATTGCAGTTGGGGCCAAATAGGGATGTACCAAGAACTTTTGTACTACCATCCCTCCTCCCAGATTCACCCATGGAGAAATTTGTCTTACTCATGAATTAGTCATAGAAACTTTAAAGTTGTTTGGAACACATGTACCTTCGTATAATCAAATGTTCATACTAAAGGAGATGAAAGAAAACAAAATCTTGAAGCTTGCACAAATTTGACAATCACACTTAACCTTTCAACAACACTATGCATGTGCATGAAACACTTCGCCTTTCTAGACCATGATAGTTTCAAACAACCATACAAAGAGATTTGGATTAGTTTATACTTTGCATATATTAACCTATTGAAGATGGTCCTTCCACATTTGATCATTAAACAATTATACACAACTAATACAAGATGGCCTAGAAAACAAGTGCTTAATGGGTGTTCTTCAATTACTTGCATTGTTTGCATGTGTCTGTTTGCATGTGTCAACATTACGATGTTCCAATTGAGAGAGCATTAACTAAAGTGCAATTACAAGCTTTCAAGGATGGTAGAGCATCCATGTCATATCAGACTAAGCACATGAGAGGAACCAGTCCATCTCTTCAACCAACAAAGACAACACCCAACACTTTTCCCACACCATCAAGACCACCACCTTTTATCATCTGCACTCCATGACCTCAACAAGTACCAATGGCCAATCCCTCTACACCAGTAATTACTAAAGACATAATAGAAGAGCTAGTTGCAATAGTCACAAAACCATACATGACAGCAAAAACTTTTGTGTTTCCAACCAATGAAGTGACCACTCAAGAAAAAAATTTATATTTTGACTTTGAAGTAATAGATCCCTTTTGAGAGTCTGAATACTTGGGCACACACTTTGTATCTCATGAATTTGAAAAACCTAGCTACAGAGGTTCACAAACAAATATAGAGGAAGAGACAAAGTCTCACAATGAAGAAGAAGAAGAAGAAGAAGAAGAAGAAGAAGAGCTTAACCATCCCACTTATATAGAGACATTACAAAGAATTTATTCTCGCATGAAAGAGCTTAAGTGAGAAAAAAAACTCCATGAAGAGAGAATCCACATATTACTATAGCATGAGCTTATAGATAGTGGTTGTGATGAAGCATTTATAGAAACAATGCATGTACTCACCGAAGCAGTTTTGGTGGATGCACTACAATTTTTTATGAATAGGCCACCGGCATGCTATGATCCTTGTGGAGCTTGTCCCCAAGCACATGTTGGATCATCAATCAAGGTTCCTATCCCACCTTCATGCTACACCAATCAATACTCTATGGACATGTCCCACAATGCAATCTCCCCTATCAATACCTCTACCATTTCCACCACTACTCCACTATCTCCCAAAGCTCTTCCACAACTGTTCCAATCCATTTTTGAAACCCTACCTTGCACCACCTCACCAATACCAGTCTCCACTACGTCACCAATTCTACCTCAATCACCAATCATCTCATCATCTCCAACCACCCTTCAACAAACCACACAACCTCCAACCACCACATTCCAATCCACAAACCTAGGACCTTTTTCCTTGACAATGACAACCATTGTCAAAATCGTCCCAACCTCCTTACCATTGTTTATGAATTTTGGGAGTTTATACAACCCCTTCCCTCCATTCCCCACCCCTACACAAACAATTGCACAATTGTTCACATCTTTCATGCAACCACCACATGCACTATTTCCACTATTCATAGTATCCACAACACAACCATTGTCCATTGATCCAATGGACTTATCACCACCTACCACTATTTCCAATCCCATCTTCCCACTTATCCACCCCCCCCCCCACCATTCCCCACTCCACCACCAATCACTCGCATAATCACTACCCCATCCCACGCCCCCTTCCCATATGCATTTAACATTTGGCACCCTATATTGATACATACAAAGCTAGTTTATTCCATGCCTAGAATGTCACGAGGAAGGAGATAAAGAAGAGAGCTCTCACACTCTCACACTCACACACTCACTCTCAAGGAGAAGCATACACACAGATTGAAGCAAGGGAGAATGATCTTCTTCTTCTATTACATAAAAAGGAATGTATAAGAATGACCTAAAACAAGAATACAACAAGTGCAATATATGACTAGTACATAAGGAAAAACCTAATGTCCGTGAATGAGTGAGCTGGCAAGGAACAAATATGCCATCACTCTCGGTAGATAAATCTGATAAAGCTCAATGAAGTATCCCTGACATATACCAGTGTAACCACTATACATGTCAGATAAATGAAAACCTGATAGGTGTCACCTTGGATCATCACATGTTGAGCTTGATATCTCAACACTCCCCCTCAAGCTCAACGTCATGTCCTCTAATCCAAGCATCTTTTGAAACTTCTTCAGCTTCTCTGCACCAAGTGCTTTAGTGAAAATATCAACCTACTCATCTGTTCTCACATAAACAAGATCAAGATCACCTCCTAATACCTTCTCTCTGATGAAGTGACAATGTACCTCGATATGTTTTGTTCTAGCATGAAAAATAGGGTTCCGTGCTAATTGTATACTGCTAAGATTATGACAATAGATAGTGATATGTTTTTGCACTTCCAGACCTAAATCTGCAAGTAGCATCTCCAGCCATGATGCCTCACATGCTGCCATTGTAGCACCTCTATACTTAGCCTCTGTACTCGACAAAGCAACAGTGGGTTGCTTCTTGTTGCTCCATGTAACAGCTGCACCTCCAAGTGAGAATAGAAAGCCACTAGTAGATCTTCTATCTAGAGTACTACCACCCAATCTGCATTGGTGTATCCATGAACTTGCAAATCTACACCAGCTTCATAAAACAAGGCAAGGCTCTCTACAGCCACTCTAGCTCTGATACCATGTCACAAGGAAGGAAATACGGAAGATATCTCACACACACACTCTCTCTCACTCTCAAGGAGAAGCACACACACAGATTGAGGCAAGGGAGAATGATCTTCTTCTTCTTCTTCTATTATATAAAAAGGAATGTACAAGAATGACCTAAAACAAGAATACAACAAGTGCAATATATAAAGACCAATACAGTAAGAAAAACCTAATGTCCGCAAATGAGTGAGCTAGCAAGGAACAAATGTGCCGTCACTCTCGGTAGATAAATATAATAAAGCTCAATGAAGTATCCCTGACATATACCGGTGTGACCACTATACATGTGATAGAAATGAAAAACTGATACGTGTCACCCTAGATCATCACATGTTGAGCTTGATATCTCAACATAGAATAGAACACAGTCTCACACAAATGGTTTCATGTATGAATCAAGTCGAAGAGGAATATATTTTGTATCACAATTAAGCAAACGTCTTCAAGCACATGCAAGTGATCTCCAAACTCAAGTTAACTCGTTAATGATCGAGGAAACATCATTAAATGCAAGTTATACAACTTTGAAAGAAGCATACATATTATTAGAGACATAAATCAAAGAACAAACTTAGGATACGATCAAAGGATTCAAGGAAAACTAGAGAGTGATAATGGAATGCAATGCCAAACTCAAATGCAAGATGGCTTATTGTGTCTCAAGAGAAAAGAGATACAGAAGAGAGCTCTCACAAAATCTCATATTCAAAGAGAGGAGCACACATAGATTGAGGCAGGGAAGAAGAATCTTCTTTTGCTTCTTCTATTACATAAAGACAATATACAAAAATGGCCTCATACAACAATACAACCAGTAGAATATATGAGGAGAAGTACATAAAGAAAACCCTTATGTCTGTGAATGAGTGAGTTGGCAAGAAAAAAATGTAACATCACTCTTGCTAGATAAATATGGTAAAGCTTAATAAAAGTATCCCTTACTATATTAGCATAACCACTATACATGTTAGAGAAATGAAAAGTGGTATGTGTCACCCTTGATTATCACATGCTGAACTTGATATCTCAACTCTCCCCCTCAAACTCAACATCATATCTTGTAATACAAGAATGTTTTAAAGCTTCTCCAACTTCTCTACTCTAAGTGCTAAAGAAAATATCACATGCTAATACCTTTTCCCTGATGAAGTAATAGTCTACCTTGATATGCTTTTTTCTAACATGAAAACCACAATTTTGTGCTAACTATATGTTGCTACGATTGTCACAAACTTCTACACTTCTACACCTAAACCTATAAGTAGCATCTCTAGCCATGATGGCTCACATGCTGCCATTGTAGCATCTCTATACTCGGCCTCTATATTAGGCAAAGCAATAGTGGGTTGTTTTTTATTGCTCCATGTAACAACAACACTCCCAAGTGAAAATAGAAAACCAATAGTATATCTTCTATCTGGAAAACTATCCATCAAATTTGCATGGGTGTTTTAATGAACCTATAATTCTACACGAGCTTCATAAAACAATGCATAATTGAAAGTAGAACTCACATAACATAAAGTGCATCTCAACGCATCTAAATGTGGTTTTATGAAAACTTGCATAAACTAACTCTCAAGTCTTGGAGGGTAGCTTAAATTAGGCCTTGTAATTGTGAGATGTATAAAACTTCCCACAATGTTCTTGCACATAGTAGCATTTTCCTGCAGTAGTATCCAACTTCAAATTTTGATTTAATGGTATAGAAATTGACTTGGAATCAGACATACCATACTTCTATAGCATACTCAATGCATATTGCCTTTGGGATAACCATATACCTAATTTTTAATGTATAAACTCAATGCCCAAAAAATAGTGCAGCACTCCAAAATCTTTCATGTCAAATTCTTGCATAAGGAGTTGCTTTACCTCTTTAATGCTTTCTTCATTATCACCACCTACCATCAAATCATCAACATAAATAGCCACAATCATGATTCTATCATGAGTCTTCTTTGCATATAATGAGTGATTTGCATCAAAAATAGAAAATCCAATTGAAACAAATAATCTACAATCATTGCATGTTAGGCACGAGGGACTTGTTTTAAGCCCATACAAAGCATTTTTCAATCTACAAACATATTCAAGCTAATTTGAATCCTCATATCCTTATGGCTGGTCCATGTATTCTTTTTCTTGCAAATTTGCATGTAAGAAATCATTCTTCATGCCCATCTAATGCAAAATGGATCCTTTTGTTGTAGCCAATGCAACAAGTGCTCTAAGAGTATCCATTTTATCTATTGGATTGAAAGTTTCCTCATAACCAAGGTTATATGTTTGTGCATATCCTTTGCTACCAATCGTGCTTAATACCTGCTTATGCTACCATCCCAATTATTTGGTACCTTGCAAACCCACTTGTTGTCACGAGGAAGGAGATAAGGAAGAGAGCTCACACACACACTTTCACAATCAAAGAGAAGAACACACTCAAATTGAGGCAAGGAAGAATGATCTTCTTCTTCTTCTTCTTCTTCTTCTATTACATAAAAAGGAATGTACAAGAATGACCTAAAAACAAGAATACAACAAGTGCAATATATAAAGATCAGTACATAAGGAAACCCCTAATGTTTGTGAATGAGTGAGTTGGCAAGGAACAAATGTTCCATCACTCTCGATAGATAAATCTAATAAAGCTCAATAAAGTATCCCTGATATATACCAACATGACCACTATACATTTCAGATAAACGAAAAAGTGATACGTGTCATCCTGGATCATCACATGTTGAGCTTGATATCTCAACACTCCCCCTCAAGCTCAAC